>JANHFL010007945.1:0-55939 GCA_032468155.1 Oxyrhabdium leporinum
TTCTTCTTCTTCTTCTTCTTCTCCTCCTCCTCCTCCTCCTCCTCCTCCTCCTCCTCCTCCTCCTCCTCCTCCTCCTCTTCTTCTTCTTCCAAGAAACCTTAGAATATATTCCCTATTTACTCTTACATAAACAGAGAAACAGAATGACCAAGGATTGGCAAAACATCATTTTGAGCAGCAATGACTTCCTGCAGGTAAGGGAAACTGTCACAAAAATGAGGATAACGTGATCTGGTGATACTGAAGCAGCTAGAACTTTCCCAAATGCCATTTCCTTGGGAATAATAGGTCCCTGTATTATATATATCAGTCTGTTTAAGGTACATTTGTTGATGATAAAGTTTTGCCTTCTGATGCACTGTTTCACTCAGTCAAAGGCTACAGACACGAGAGTTTTAGTAGTATATAGATATATTGAGGGAGACTACACTGGAAAAAAGTATTAATGTGGTTTTAAAACTAGATGAAGAAATACCAATAATCTGTGCTATATTGACACAGGCAATAGTACTCTGATAGCTAAAATTGTAAATGATCTGCAGGCTGTAGTAATTAAATTGAAAAAACATGGAACTAAAATTACATATAGATATAAGAAATACTAAGTGACAATATGTACATAAACCAGTCTCAGAATTGATAACAAAGACACTGAAGCGGTTGATAGATTCTGTTTTGGGGGGACTATAATGATAAAGAAACCAGCAAATCAAGAAATACGCTATATGCTTGCTAGACTAGCCATAAAGACCTTGAAAAAGATATTCAGATGCCATGATATGTCTGTGCCTGCAAAGATCGGAATCATGCAGAAAACAGTTTTTCCTATGACACACTATGGAAGTGAAAGTTGGACCTTGAGGGAGAAGAATAGAAAGAATACTGACGTGTTTGAATTTTGGTACTGGAGAAGATTCTTGAGAATACCATGGATAGCAAAGAAAACAAGCAAATGGCTCCTAGAATAAATCAACCCAGAGTTCTCACTGGAGGCAGAAATAATATTTGCATACATTTGTGAAGGCTTTGTTCTCTTGAAAAGTCCACTTGTTCAGAAAGGTGGAAAGAAAAAAAAAGAAAAGGATGATCAGCAGCAAAATGAATGGACTCAATTACAATGGTGAAGTCTGCACCATTTGGGGACCTTAAAGGATCATGATAGAGAAAGTCTATCTGGTTGCTAAGAGTCAACACCAACTAGAAAGCACATAATTAATCATACCTACAGCCTTTTCCTCTTGGCTTTAATAATCATTTAAAATTAAGATGCTGAGTTGCTAATCCATCCAATGTAGTTTTTACGTTGCCGCCTCCTCCTCCTCCTCCTCCTCCTCCTCCTCCTATTTTTACAATAGTTAAAATAAATCAAAATCTCTTGTTCTTGCTGATATACCACATAATTTTTCTGTACTTTCCTTTCCATTAGCATAAGGCAATTTGTTAGAATTTAATTTTGTGAATAAAATAAACAGGAAAGTCTGCAAATTAAGTTATTCATATAGGCAGGTTGTGTGTAAGATCTCCTTTAAATTATCTGAATGTTAGAAAAATCAAAAAACACTTTACACAATTAGTTTCAGGAGAAATAAGTACGTGTGACTGGGTACTTTTAATGTGCATTGCAAGTCCCTTTGTGAAAAATATTTGTGATGGAAAGAATATACAAATGCTTTAAATAAATTAACATGTAAATTTAATCATCATATGGTATATTAGAAATTCAGTCATTTTGTTTTAAATAATATTTACCTAGCTGTAACGTGCAGGTTAAATTAACATGTTTGTGAGTATAAAAATGCTAAATTTATGCAGCGTTCTATAATTATTTTCCAACTTGTTATAAATGGAAAACACCTGGAACAGTTTATTTTTCTTACAGGCTTCTAACTGTAAAAGAACAAAGGGAAGGAGAATAAAACAGAATCAGAGTGAAATTATTTGTCCTCATTATTCATTCAAAGCAGAAGATCCAATGTAAGGGTTCACTTAAGGATATAACTATCCAATTCATCACATTTATCAGCTTCTATGAAACTGAACCATGATTGGGCAGGAAGCTATATAGTCACTATTGCCTTAACTGCATATTTTCCATGATCACAAGGTTGAAGGTGAAGACAGTTTATGCCACACAATTCTCCTCCACCTACTCTTCTTTTAAAAATATCTACACAATGAGCAACAAAGATGACAGCAGGTGTTAACTGGAATCTCTGCTAGAGTAAATTATGGTCAAAGAGCAATATTTTACACATCATACATTTCTTTGGAATTTGCCTAGCCTATATTAGGTATTTTTATAGTCCACTGATTATAGTTAAAGGTTAAACATAGGGATACCTTTGTCTGAACAGAAACAATTAATCTTTTGGCTATTTCAAATTGATTTTGCTTAAATGACAACCTGTACCTGTCACCGATATGAAATTCCTTATCTCTCCCATCCACCCAAACACCATTTTTCTATTTCTTCTCAGATTCCTGGCTCTGGATGTCTGTTCTGCTGAATTATCCCCCTCCCTTCTTTTCACTTATCAAGTCCACATGTACAATAAGTCTTCTTCTTCCTTCCTTTTTCTTCTCACAATTCAGGTCGGCCCAGCTAATAACAAGCCAATATTCTTAGATCTAGATGAACTCAGTTAAGGCGAATTAGTCAAGGATTCCTAAGACCAAAGCAAATCAACCGTTCATCTTCTGTGACAGATAGGCAGCTAATACAATCATTTTGTGCTGCTGTACTTTGGATTTTTGATACTAACTAAAATTAATTTAGTAAAGTACTTTAAAGGGTATGAATGACATTGTACACGATATAAACATATAAGTAACTGCCAATGGTTGGACAGATTTCCTTATTGTGCATAAGTGACATTTAGAAAGTAAACTAGTGCAACTTAGACACTTTGTTACAGACAACAGTGTCTTTATATAGGGTGTAAATGCTTATAAGTTGAACTGGGCAATATGAACAATGTAGGGATCTTTCTGGAGACCTGGTTGTACTGCTGGGTCCCTACCTGAACTTCTGAATCTGATTTCTGTGTTGGTGCCAGAGTCCTTTTGCTATTTGGTGTTAGGAGCTCAATCAGGGAGAGCTCATGGCTTTGACAGGGTCCACGGTAGTGGTGGTAGTGGTAATGGAGAACATGTATTGTTTCATGATATCAGCGGTATGACATTAAATTCTAAATTGCTATCCAACGTATGTGGGACATGTGAATGTCATCCCATTGTCTGAAGAATGTTGAGGCCTAAGTAGGATGAAACAGGCTAAAGCAAGCAAGATGGAACTGTAGTTTATGCACTAAAATGCCTCATCATCTCTAATGTTATCTCTTGACGCGATGGCACAGAAGTAGGTCTGGAATACAGAGTTCTGCCTAGACATGCAGCTTCTGCTGGATGGGCAAATTGAGACTACGGCCAAGGGTCCTTTGCCTAACTCCCACTGCTGCCTCAGCTGGTGCAGAAGCATCTCGCAATAATTTATGCCTTCACAAATATTCGGTTGGATTACAGCAATCTGCTTACAAGGCAGTAGAAGATCACTCAGATACTACAATTAATGCAAAAGGCCGAGACATACTGGCTGGTGCTCAATGCCATGAATACCTCATGCCAGCTACAGGACTATCGTCCACTTTTCATTGGCTTCTGAGTGCAATTAGAGTTTGGTCTTAATCTATTAAATTCTATATGGATTGGCATCTAGGTACTTTCAGGAACTGCCATCTGGAGACAGAGGAAAACCATCTGATCTGTTAACAAGACATATGAGGTGAAATGGTTTATCATGATCACACTTGCTCTCCTTTTGTCGTTTTTCTGGATGTTACTATAGTACAACGCTTCCAGAGCATTTGGAAAAAGATGGGATCCCATCTATGTTTAATGTTGGATATTGTGTGGTTCCACTATACTTCGTCTATATGACACGGCCAGGCCTTTATTTCTTTATTTTATTTCTTACTGTGGACATTTTAGCTGCATTGCTGTGGATATTTAATATTATTATTAAACTGAATAAATTGTGATGTTAAAAATATTAATAAATAAATAATGTGTGTCTGCCTCTGTGTATATATGTATACACACACACACGCACATATATAGTATATACATATAATATATATTATATTTATAATGTATGTATTTATATCTATATATCTATATATAAATGTATATATATATATATTATGTATATGCATATATTTTCACACATACCTGCCACTCATATATGTATGAGATAAAATAATTTTTCTTACACCAATTGGGAATTTATTTCTTGTACGAAAAGAGCCTAGATCACAAACTCAATACTTTGCAAAATTTGTAAATAAGGAAGTGTAGCCCTTAACATGGACTGTTAGACTATTCTCATAAGATTTCCCAATGAATTTGATTCATCTTGACCTTTATAGATATATCATCTTGTTTTAAAGCTCTGTTTTTGAATGCTTTGGCTTTTCTATGCCCAATACACACAGTGAGAAAAGCTGGAAGTGGTGATGGTGTAGAATGAATATAGGGAATAGGTGAGAAATGCATGTTGATCATAAATCTGAAATAAAAAATCCTATTCCATGTAATAATGAAATAAAATAAAAAGTGCATGCAATCGCACAGTTGCTTTTAAACAGCTGAAGCATTAAGTGGCATATGATGATTGACCAAGACAAGTTGTTCAGCTAAAAAATATTGTCTGTACCTAGCTCTTCTTCTGGCGTGCCAGGAAAACTGATCCCTGTCTTGAGGAGGTCACCACCGTCTTCCTCTGAAATGACAGAAAAAGGTCAAGAATATAGATATTTTCAGACTCACAATTAGGGCAATTCAAAAAACCAGTATCTCTTAAAGCATGGGGCATTCTGGGAGTTGAAGTCCATACATCTTAAGGTTCCTGAGGTTGAAGTTCCTGTTTTCAGTTTTCATTTTCCTACTTAAAACTGGGAAGGTTTTCCTAATATCCCTTCCTAATATGGGAAGTCCTTGAATTATGACCTGCTGCTTAGCAACTGTTCAAAGTTACAACAAATCTCAAAAAAAGCTATTTATGATCCGGATTTGATGTTCCGATGGCCGGTCCCCAACAATGAAGTCACATGGTTGCATTTTGGGTACTTGGCAACTGATCTACATTTAAGGCCTTTGCAATATCCTATGGTCATGTGACTGTAATTTATTATTTCTCCCCCCCCCCCAGAGAAAATGGCATTTCCAGCAAAAAAAAATCATAGCAATCAATGGGTTTACTTAACGACTGCAACATTCATTTTCAGCCACAGAATTCACTTTATAACTATCATGCTTGCGAAAAACCACTGCAAAAAATGATGTAAAATCGGGCATGGTCACACGATCCCCTTAATGGCTGTCATGATTTACAACCATAATTGCAGGTTCACTTATGATCCTAAGTCGAGGACTACCTGTTCTTCTTCATTATGGCAATTATTTTAACCTAAACAAAAGTTTTGAACTGGTTATCTAGGCTTTCCCCTGCTTCAATAATTCTAGTTTTACCATGTTTCCCCAAAAATAAGACCCTGTCTTATATTTTTTTGCCACCAAAAAAGGCACCAGGTCTTCTTTTGGGGGGATGTCATCCATTGACTTGCGCACGTCATCCCCGGCCGTCTTTTTACTGTCAGAGGCCTTCAGGAACTTCTTCTTCTGCAACTGGCAATGCTTTCCTGTAGGCCGCTGCAGCCGATGACAGAGCTCCGGATCGATCCAGAGCTTTGTGATCAGCTACAGAGGCCTTCAGGAAAGCCTTGCCAGCCTTGCCAACTGCAGAGGAAATGGGCTGGCAAGGCAGGTGCCGGGGTGTGCGAGGCCTGGCTACAACTGTCCAAAGGTAAGTAGTAGGGCACCTCCATCCCCCATCCCCACCCTAGCTTAATTTTTACCTCTCCACTCTGGAGTGGGAAAGATCTTAATTAGGGCTTATTTTTGGGGTAGTGCTTATATTGAGTGCACGTGTAAAAATCAAGCTAGGACTTACTTTCAGGGTAGGTCATATTTTTGGGGAAACAGGGTATTTTATTACCAAACAATTCTTTAAAAAAATAATAATAATTGCATTAACTAACAGTCTGTTTAACCTGCATTTTTCATCATTTATAAAATAAAAATATGCCTTTTTTTTGTTCTGATAACTTACATTTTTTTAATATATTGTAGACTATGAATATTCTTAGTCACCCAGGTCATGATTGTCACAAAGGTGCTTTTTTAAAAGTCAACTGGACTTTCTTTATTTTTCCTTGAAGATATTTTGCTTCTCATTCAAAAGAAGCTTCTTGGATGAGAAGTGATACATCTTCAAGGAAAAAATAAAGTCCATTCGCTTTGTGAAAAAGTACCTTTGGGACAATTTATTTTAGTATTATGATCGTCACCTGATTTATTTCAGTTATTATAACTTTTGCTGACAATATAAATATAAAGAACTTTCTGTAAAATTTCGATCCAACGTTTCCATTTTTACAAATTATATATTCAAGATTAAAGTCATGATAATGAAATTTATTCTCAAACTTGAGATATGTTGGCTTATGAGCTGTACAATCTCCAAATAACATGAAAACCTAGAGACATCAGGTTGAGGAAGATTACCCATCTAAATCTCATTTTTTTCTTTTAGCAGTTAGCTAGTTTTAAATAATATGTACAAGAACAAATGCTACTGTGTATAGATTTGATATTGGCTAAGACCTATTCTAAAGGTCTCAGCTAGGATACTTAAGACAGCAACAGTAGGAAAGATTGTGCCAAACTTGCGAAGTTGAAAAGTTTTCAGAGAAAAAGATTTAACTTTTTCTATATAAAACTATTCAATTCACTGTGCACCATAACTTGTGTAACTACCTAGAAATCAGACTAACATGTAAAATATAATGAATTTTCTAAGAAGTGACAGGTATGTGTATTTAAATGAAATCTATTTGAAGAAGCCATGGACAATTCCAATTAAATGCAAACACAAATCAGACAGTTTCCATAGAGATGAGCACATGTGCTTGCCTATCTGTTAAACTGAGAAGCAGAGTCTCTAAGTTATTTCCTCATGTGAATTACAACAATAACAGAAAGATACCATAAAGAAAGTGAACTAGAGGAAAAATAGTTTTTTGTTTGTTTGTTTTTTCAAAAAAATGGATTAATGCAAAGTGATAGTGGCCCAGTGCCATGGATTGGCTACTTTAGCCTCTTTTCTCTCGTTTTAAAATGAGAACAAAAAGTAAATAACCACACAGGGACCCTCTTCAACAAATGTAATGAAGAATTCACAGTTCCTTAACAATAACAATTACTTAAAGGAAAACGTCTTTTATATTTATTGCAATAAAAATAAGCCCAGTTTCCTTGGCCAACAAACGTATCAAATTCTATTCTACTTAATGAATGGTTCTGGTTAGTACACGCAAGCTCCCAAAATGCACACAAGCTTTTACTTAAGCTATTAAATCGTTTTTTTAAAGAGAATCATTACGCTGAAAGAAAAAGTACAGCTGTTTGCTTTTCTGTAATGTAAGATTTAACTAAAAGGAACAGGTAATTTTACTGGTCTTTTCAGTAATTGTGCTTTTCACAGACCATTGCACCCTAGAATGTTTTCCTATTATTCCTATTTGGACATTATCGTGATTATTTTTATCACGTGCCCACAATAAACCAGAGGGATTAAGTATTTTTTTTCTCCTCTCATTAAAAAAAACAACAACCCTTCTCCGATGTGCTAATGTAATCTGATCTGAACTATATGTTTCCACATCACCCCTGTTAACTACTGCAGAAGATCAGATTAACTCAACAGATCGCTTATAAATAACTTTCTGCTTCTTTGCTTCCCAAAAATAAAATAGAAAGATGGTTTCTTTATTTTTTTACTTTCAAAGAGTGAAAATGTTGAGGTTATACCTTAGGGAACTCATCGTTGTAGTCAACTGTTAACCTAAAAAAATTTCAGATTGGTTGGCTTTCAATCCATATAGAGTTACAAATGGAAGGTTTTCACTGACATTACCCTGGGGCCTTGACATTTTGCCCCAGGGAGAGCAGGAAGGCCCTCGCTTTGGATTTGCTGATCACCACAATAAATTATGTTATGGACTACAGTAATCCCCCCCCCCAAAAAAAAAGTCAGACTTCAGTATCAATGCAGTCCCGCTTCTAATTTATCAAAGGGTGAGTTTCCTCTCTCGAACAGCTTAAAGAGAAGAAACAGCTTCAATAGAAACAAGAGGTCTCTTTGCAAAAAAAAAAAAATACAGGAAAAATAACCTCAAACGCAATATGAATCTCTGTCTCCATCTTCATGAAATAGCTCTTGTGGCAAGCAAATGGATTTTCTAGAGTCTATCCACACACATCTTAGGCACTCTAGCACAGTAACCATTAGGCCAAAAAATTTAGCTTTAGATTAAAAAGAAATGGAGTCACATAGCTCCATTCAAATGCCCGTAAATCTATATAGCATTCTTCAAAAAGCTATTTAACTATCACTACATTCTTCTATTCTTCATCTTGTAGCAGCGCTCAATGTTTGGAAGATTTGTTCAGCTTTCATTCAGGCCAAAGGCTCCAAATCAGTTCCAAGTGAAAAGATTTGCAAGGAGAGGCTCAGCAGGACCTTCTGAGGCCTTTCATATTCTCTGGTTTTCAACTGAAAGGCAGATTTAGGAATGGCCATTTTATCAAATAAAGGGTCGTCGTCCCCCCTGCTACTATATAGAATACCAAAAAGTCTGATGAGTAGCACATGCAAAGATCAGATTCTTGCAGACTAGACTAAGTCAGCTGGCCCAAAATCATGAAAAAGACAGGAATGTTAACAGGCTTCTATGCAAATGAGTCTTATTCATACATGTAGTTCTTGACTTACAACCATTCATTTAATGATCGTTCAAAGTTGCAAAAGTGACTTATGACCATTTTTACACTTGTGACCATTGCAGCATCCCCATGGTCACATGATCAAAAATCAGACACTTGGCAACTGGCCTGTATTTATGACAGTCGCAGTGCCCCGGGGTCATGTGACCCCCTTTTGTCTTCTGACAAGCAAAGTCAATGGTGAAGCCAGATTCACTTAACAACCATGTTATTTACTGAACAACTGCAGCAATTCATTTCACAACTATGTGCAGGAAAAGTCGTAAAATGAGGTAAAACTCACTTAACAACTGTCTCACTAGCAATGGACATATTGGACTTAACTGTGGTCCTACGCCAGAATATAATATAATGTGATTAAGGCTCTTTCAGTTCCACTTTGAAGCCTAGACATGCAAGAAAAAAATTACACTTTGAGCTCAGCCTGACAGAAAAGAGAAGTGACAAGAAACAGAACCACAAACAAGAAGCTGGAGGGACAATATGGAATAATGTCTAAAAGCAACTAGGTGAAACAAGATCTCTTAGTTGTCAAGGGGTAGTTTGGAATACTTTGCACTTGAGCCCCAAAATATTTTTCAAACATCAACTGGACTTCTTTGATTTTTCTTGAACATGTTTCACTTCTCATCCAAGGAGCTTTTTCAGTTCAAACTAACTGGAGGGATTCATATCCTTCCACTTCCTGCCAATTACTTTCAACTGAAGAAGCTTCTAGGTCCTAGGATGAGAAGTGAAACATCTTGAAGAAAAGTCAACAAAGTTTAGTTGCCATTTGGAAAAACAAAAAACAAAACCACCACCACAATCTGGATGATTGAGAATCCAGGAGCTGAAGTCCACTCTCCTTAAAGTTACCCAGGTGGAAAACTGTTGCACTAGACCACTCCTGGCCCACGGGCTGGATGCGTCACGTGCTAGCCAGACCCACACCCATTTTAGCAAAAGGGAAAAAAAGTCCCGATATGTCACATGACGCCGCCATGACGCCGTGAGTTTGACACCCCTGCACTAGACTAATCAACCATGATCAGCCAATGACACATTTAAAACTCTGAAGTCTCCTGTTCACAAAATGGATCCTCCAGACATGCATTGACTAAAATGTCTACCAATGAAATTGCTTCCTACCCCTGCTCCAATCCATAGTGTGTTCTTAGAGATCATCTAGTCTCAATTTAGATGAGATTTTATTTTTAACAACTGTGGGGTCCATGTAGGATCCAGAATCATTTGTGTACTTTTCAGGTGAAGTCTTTGAAGTGGGTTTTTAAAAGATTTTGTTTCCATCATCTTTGGTATATTGGATTAAGATGTGCTATTTCCATTTTTCATGCATGGATTTGTGTCTCCCTCCAGTAAGTTATATCACAGCACCTTTAAGTTCATTTTTTAGACAATCACAACGTATGATGGGTGTTGTAGTTATGGAGACTGAATATAAGCTTTTTTTTAAAAATGCTAATATTTTGCCTATTTGGGATCATTATTCAGTATCAGTACAAAAGCTTATTAAGCTGGGCAGCAAAGTACTTTATATTCTGGCCATGCTATTAAATTGGTGTTGTGGGGGATAATCTGCATGCCTTCGGATGAAAAATATCCCTGGACTATTGTAAGAAAATTACAATCATTTGTTTAGACTGGGAAAATATGTTGGACTATATTTGTCTTGAGGTAACTCACAGGATGTTTAAATATGTCTACATGCTCAGATATGACTTCAGCATATATACATTCAAGGTTTTATCAAGGAGTCTTTGAACATTTTGTTTTGTGGAATTTTTAAATTTCCTCAAAGATTAGATTTTTCTTTGTATTGGTACTATAAAAATATTTAGGGCTCTCTGACCCACATGATTTGGTCCTGTTCAGTTATGGTTCTGTTTTGATTTCAATTCATTACAACAGTTAATACAAAGTTGGGGAAAATATAGAAATTAAAGATGTAAATGTGACGTTGAATTAGAATCTAGTAATTCATTTTATTAAAGGATTTTTTCCTGAATATAAAATGCAAATGGAATTAAAGACAACATAAAATGCAAATAGAAATATAGACAAATAAATAATGATACATGGAAGAACAGGAAAGGGAATAGAGTGGATAGCGAGGGAAAGGAGGGGAAAAAATAAAAAATCAAAAAGCAGTAACTTCCATCCTTTTTCAGTGCAGTAAGATACATAGTAAAGTTGTAATATCAAGTTTTTACTTATGCCAAATAGTAATTAGCCATTTCAATAACAATAATCCACTTAACTGTCAAAACCCAAAGTCAAAGTTTCATTTTTTTCCTCTTTCACACAGAAAGTTCAGAAATGTTTTCCAAATAACTACAAAACTATTTACATTCTTGTCCCTAATTAATATTGGATTAGATCCTCAAGAAGTGGAATTCACCCTATCAAGACTGCTATTTGGCAAAGAGAATTATTCTACATAGAAGGAAAGAAATTTGCACTTCTGATATTACAGAATGCATTCAAGATCTGTATCATTAATCTTCTTCCTAATCCAAGGCTGGGCAACTATGGCTCCTTTATGGATCAACTCCCAGAATTCCTGAGTTAGCTGGACTTCAACTCCCAGCATGACTGACTCAGGAATTCTGGGAATTGAAGTTCACAGGTCATGAAGGGGCCTTAGTTAGGCCCGGCCTAATCAGTCATTCTTGAACTCACATTATTGCAATGGCCAAAGTTCATCCACTATGTGTCAAATCTTGTTCATAATTTTTCTATATTGAAATTACCTTAGTTTTATTGCAAATCTTTTGATAGTTACATGTAAAACTGCCTTAGAAGAGAATTTCATTTTAGCCTATCAGAGCTATTGTGGTTAGAAAAAGTGATGGTACATTTTTTAAATAACAGCATGATTGTGCTTCATTTTAGTTACTGCCAATTTTGCATGGTTGTGTTCTTCTCAATGAATATTGCTATTAAGTGTTCCTAGATATTCTCTTAAACTGATATTATTTATCTTCTGAATATATACAGTACATGCGTATGTGTGTGTGTATATATGTGTGTGTGTGTGTGTGTGTGTATGACTCTGTGTCTGTGTGTTTTCTTCATCTTCCAACATTTTATTCAAAGAAAAATATGCTTATATGTAATTTTATTGCTCATTAAATTCTGTGTATAAAGATAAGCCATGTGTTCTGAGTTTAACTGAATGTTAGATATTACTGTTAATCATTGTCTTTATCCTGTTAAAGTAGAAATAACTAATTGATTGAATTTCTTCCTTGTCTTGCTAGGAGCATTCTAAACCGATGGTAATTTAGGAAACAGGAACACTTACACAGCTGGGAAACATTCCTGTGTACCTGTAGTATGTCAACAATGGCACAATTTAATGCTATTACTATAAAACAGGAGTGTCGAACTGGTGGCCCGTGGGCTGGATGCGTCACGCCAGGCCACGCTCACCTGAGCTCTGTGAAGGGGAAAAAAAGTTGCTAAATGTCATGTGACGGCAATGTGACAACGTGAGTTTGACACCCATGCTGGAAAAGCATAATTTCTGCCTACCGTATATTTTAGTCTGTTTATTTAAGAACAGTTAAATAGGCCACAATTTATTGAAAACAGGATTCACAAGCCTTCAGAACATCACTTTTCTTTTCCTAAATGCCAGTCAAATTGAATTCAATTCATACAAACTTTTATGACACCCTGGGAAGCTTTATATGCTACTATAGTGTAATGGAAAAGTAATTTGGGTGATCCCTTTACTTTATATCTAACAAAATCAGGAAATTATTAATATTTTGAAAAATAATCTAATGACACTGAACAAAATGATTTCCATTTGATTTCATCCAATTTGAAAACTAATTTTCTTATTGTTGCTGTTGCACTAATTAAAAATCAGCAATAATGTATGAAACCATGGATGTGTATCTTACACCAATGCTCCTATTAAATAACCTGCTTTTTCTCACTATGTTTAAAATCTCTCTGCTGCGATTCAGGTGATACTCAACTGTTACCAACAAAAATCAAGCAGCTGAAAAAGTGAGAGTGGCGAAGAAGAATTGGACTATAGGCTATTCAGAAGTTTTTAACAGAATATCACATAATATCATGTAGGACTCAATGAGTTCCATACAAACAGTCAGTCATATTCGTTATTTTGATAATCAAACACTGATTTTTTGGTATGTGTTCATTTTCAGAGTTTTTTCTTGTATTTCTACTCATAGGGGAATAACTAAAGGGTGGTTGTGGAGTTTCTCTGACTGATCCCTTTTTCTTTTATAATAATACAGGAAGGAACGCCCTGCAATTTCAACTTTATTATTCCACATACCTCCATTTAAATTATCACACTCTTAAAAAGTTGTTTAAACCAGAAATGTGGAACAATGTTGAAGGGAGACTCTTATGAATCTCTTACAATTCTTGTAGCAGCCTTGGAATGAAACTTCCTACATTTGAAGAAGAGGGAAGATTCCCTCCCCCCACCAACCAAAGCTATAACAAAAATCCTTGTGCCACCAGACAGATGCAAATAATGTCCCAAATCATGTCAAAAATTCATTAATATTAATCAAAAGCATTACAACAGCTCTGCTGAGAAAACTACACAATCTGAGTTTCTGTGAAGGAGTTTTTGCTCCTGTATTTTTTTTTCTAATACCAAGGAACTTAAAACTGTTTTCAGAAATATACTGTTTGTATATTTAAATGGATGAACTTAAAACTGTTTTCAGAAATATACTGTTTGTATATTTAAATGGATGAATACTTCATTTAACTTTAATAGCTGACATGAGTGACTTCTGTGTCATCTTCAGGCATTTTATTGACAATCTTGAGGGGGACATTAGGTAGGCCTCTATGTACTGTCTGTACCCCATCATGCTAGAAGCATAGAACCATTTTTTACAGACAGAGTAACTGGACTGCATTATTTTTGCTTGCGTGGCAAGCCCATAAAAATGGTGGAATCCTTTCCAGCAAAGGATAGGACCATCTGAAATGTCAGACTAGAAATGTTTGATAGATGTCATTACACCTCCACAGCCTTCCATTTCTCAGGTGGTGTTCAGAGCCTTCTCTGTCATTCTGTCTTTTCCTCTACGAGGCCTTGCAAAAGCACCTTAGAAATAGAATGAGTATCAAGTGATGCAACGGTTGTCATGGAGAAGCTGTGAAGTTTTCTTTATATTGCACTGAATGTCAGAGAACTGCAGAACACAGTAGTTGTACAACTTGCTAGCAAATAAGCAACTGCCAATCAGAGACTGAAATCACGGTAATTTTTTTTTTTTTAAAGAGTAAATGCTCTTCACTTTTTCAGAGGTATTTTTTGCAATTCTTTCCCGAATTAAAGCCTTGGGAGTGGAATTTCTAAAATATGAATGGAAACATGGAATACTCAAAGTCGCACCTATATTAAGTTTAATCAATATTATTTTTGTGCTATCAAAAAAGTTGTTCAGTAAATATCTACAGGAGGACAGTGATCCTTTTCATTGCAGAATTTAAATCTCTAGCTCATGAAGCATCTCTTTTGCTTTGCTAATAGTTCCCTAACCATATATATATGGTTTTATATATATAATAGTTCCCTAACCACACACACACACACACACACACACACACACACACCTAAATAGTTAACCAGATGAGATTTACCAAGCAATTATATCCTTTTAATAGGCTTCAACTGTTTTCTATAATGATAACGTTACAGTTAACAGACAGTCTTAAGAAATAGAAAGGGATACATAATTATGAATAATTTATAGCCCAAGAATAAGTAATACATCAGTTCTTATGAAAAGTCAACTTGGTATTTAACATTATTTAGGGCTAGAGTTGTTAATGTTATGTATGGGTGCTACCACGCTCATAAACAGATGGCATTCATGAAACTTTAAATTTATTTTTAAAAAATTAAATAGCTGAAACATTGCAAGACTGACAAATCTTGCAAGATTTCAATAATTTATTTAATAATTTTATGTATTCTTTATCCTGCCTGCATTAATTTTATAAATAAATCAAGGCAGTGAACATATCTAATACCATTTCCTCCTCTTATTTTCCCCACAACAACAAACTTATGATGCAAATTGGGCAGAGAGACCGAGTGATTAGTCCAAAGTCACCAAGCTGCCTTTCCCTCCTAAGATAGGATTAGAACTCACAGTCGCCTGGCTTCTAGCCTGGTGCCTTAACCACTAGACCAAAGTTGGTTGAAAAAGATGGGAACAAGGAAACCTTATAAGAATTCAGATTCACAGATTTATCATGTAATTTCAACAATCTTCAAAGATTTCAGCATTCATATGTGTAATCAATGAGTTTGGTGGTAAGATCAAAATATTTCACCATTTTGAAAATTTTTAACCACCACCTCATTCTGATCATCTGCTTCCTTGAGCATGAAAAGATTGCAGACTTTTGTCTGAAAGGGAACAATCAATAAATATTAGTCAAACATCAGTCAAATCATTCAATGAAATTGTCTACTTTTAAAAAATAAAGAAATTAATACTTTTAATGGTCAGTTTTGTTCTCACATGACAAGAATTGTATGACCTACATTCAGAAGAAAAACTACCAGAGAGTGTATTTCATCTTTTTAACTGGTTTCTCTTAGGTATCAGGAATAAAAACTGTTTGAAATGGCTAAATTGACCTGTTGGATTAGAGAAAAGGCAATATTTGTATTTATTGGTGATTGGAACCCCCTTGAATAAAAAAGAAAAAAAATGAACTTAAGATTTATGGTTTTAATGATTAGATACAATAGATTATAGAAAGGAGAAAGTCATGATGTAACTTTAGGGAGAGGTTAAAATATATTTGTACTTATAACTGTTGTGAATTTATATACATATACATATATATATATGATACAGACACACACACACACAGAGATATACTGTATGTATATGTATATATGTGTGTGTATCAAATATATACCATATGGTATATATAACACACATACACATACATACCCACACCCACAATTTTGAGAGATCATAAGAATCAGCGTACTGCTCTCATTTGCTAAATTAGTGTCGTTTGAAGACTACATGGCTATTAAAATGAAGTTAATGATATAGCAACTAATATTAACTGCGCTAAAATTGGATATATATAACAGCATCTTAGAAAGCTATTATATATATATTAAGATTAGCATTTTAAATCTGCAGTCATGAAAATAATTTGCATAGATTATTGTTCCTGTTATTAAAAGTAGATTATTGCATTGGTTTTCGAGATATAAAAGAAATGACGACAGTGATAGAAGCCAAAATGTGCTAAAACAGATACCCAGTGCTCACTGCTTTGCATGAAAGTTGCCATTGGTTCTTGCCAAATAGACATTTAATTAAATTACACTGCAAATTAAAGCTCAAAAGAATCTGCAAACTTTTTCATATAGTCTGCCTCTTACTGTAATTTAAAAGCATTCATCACTAATCATGTTTGTGTAAATCTCACATACTTCTAAGTCAGATAACTCACACATATGAAATCTTATAACTCAATTATCTCACTTGGAGGTTATAAAACACAGACTTCAGGACTTATTTAGCTGTAATATAAGAATAATATTGTTTAAAAAATGAAACCCAGTTCTCTTGCTTAAATGGTAATGATGAAAAGAATGATGTGTCAGCAGTAGAAATAACATTCTGTGTGAACTGATATTCTTTGATGTACAACATGCCAATTGCAATGACTTCCTTAAGTTGTTATGCAGTATTAAATTGCTGGGCTTTCTACTAACAAAGCTAGCTGTGTGGTTCAGAATTGCCTTTTCCATTACAGAAAAGACCTCTAGGAATCACCACATTTTATGGTATTATTTATGTACTGCCTTTACATTTACAGTACTAATATAGAATTAAACATATTTGAGAACCACTTTGCTGAAATGGTTAAGATACCAGACTAGAAACTGGGAGATCATATGTTCTAGTCCCATCTTATGCAAAAAGCCAGCTGGTGTCCTTGGGCCAGCCATACCCTCTCAGCCCTAAGAAAGAAGCAATGGCAAACCACTTCTGAAAACTTTGCCAAGAGAATTGCAGAAAGTAATCCAGGCAGCCACCAGAAGTCATAACTTTCTTTAAAGGCACAATCAATCAATCAATAAACAAATAAACATTGTATGTTGTTATAATATATCATGTGCACGGGTGATGAGAAACTCTGTTGACATGAATTTAAAATGAAGTATTTCAGGCTCAGTGAATTAAAAAAAAAGTACAGTATCACTACAGACCCTGGTACCCCGAATCATAGTTATTCCTGGGCTTGTTATGTGTTCTAAATTCTTGTTAATTTCAATCATAATTTGTTGAAAAGCCAAAGTGGTTTTGTTTACATATAATGTTAAAATATAAACCATGCATTATAAATCACTTTATCTAAAGTAAACAAATCACATTATGGTTTGTTATGATGTGGGAATCCAGCTTTCTACTCTTACTTGGACCTGCGTTTATTCTCTACTGGGATAGCTGAAGTGCTGATTGTCGCTTCTTCTAAGTGTGTGTGTGTGTGTGTGTGTGTGTGTATCCAATATTGGGGATTTTCAAAAGCTCTCTGGTGACCAGGAACTTCTTTAGGTGTCAAGATTTCCATACACTAAAAGTGTATGGAACTTATTGAAACTTTCTTCATGAGCTCTGCACCATTACCTCATCTTTTTGTGTTGATGTTTTTAACAGAGACATTGTGGCTTCTAATAATAATGTCTCTGAGGCAGAGATGGCCTTTTTATGGTCTGCTTGTACAATACACAGCAGTTTTTCATGTAGGTCCCAGAACGTTCCTTTACACAACCCAAAAAAAGATCTTAATTATAATTAATTTTTCACAATCACTTTTTTTCTACCAACGGGACAACTTTAGAAAACAGAAGCTTCATTTACCAGGTAAAAAGGAAACACATCGTATTTCTAATAACTCAGACTTCAGCCTTACAAAAGGTTATTTCGACGTAGTCCCATTTAAGAAAAAGACATTTTAAAAATACTATACTCAGCTAATAAGCAGAGGAAAACAAAATCAGCACTGTAAAATGTTGATATTGGAATCCATATAGCTTGTTCTTGAAGAAATATCACCCTCCCCACCCCTCCGACCTGGACATCCAAGTCCATTTGTTTTATAATAGAAATTGCACTTAGATTTATATACCGCTTCACAGTGCTTTACAGCCCTCTCTAAGTGGTTTACAGAGTCAGCATATTGCCCCCAACCATCTGGGTCCTCATTTTACTGACCTCCGAAGGATGGAGGGCCGAGTCAACCTTGAGCCGATGAAGATCAAACTTCTGGCAGTGGGCAGAGTTAGCCTGCAATACTGCAATAAGCAGTTTATTTTATTTTATTTTATTTTATTTTATTTTATTTTATTTTATTTTATTTTATTTTATTTTATTTTATTTTATTTTATATTTTATATTTTTATTTTATTTTATTTTTTGCTACTCAGCTATTCTACATTCATGCATGAGGCCAAGATATTATTTTAATCCTTATCAAACAAGTCACAATGGTGGTTTTTTTAATACATCACACAAAGCTAAAAGCAAACAGACTACAGTATAGTTTTCTGTGACGTAACAAATAGTCAATTTATTAATATTTAAAGAGTTCATTGTATGTCACCCAAACCTCTAAGCAGTTAATAATTCCATCCTGAAACAAAAGCTACAAAAAGAAACGTAAAAAGAACATACCAAATATACCAAAATATTAGAATATAAAATTAAAAAAATATCAAAGTCATGCGCTTCAGTACTAAATTCATTATCAATGTAAGAATTGTGGACAATGCTGCCTAAACTTTATTTGGTCTCTAAAAGTCTATTCAGTCTACGCTGACTTGATTGTAAACAATCCATCCATAAACGGCATACATTCTTAAAATATATATTTCCAGATCAAAACAACATGATTAGGATTACTAGATCCAAATTGCCAAAATCTAGATTGTGGCAGCAAAGAATAAGAGTTTTCGGTATCAGTTTGCTGCTATCCATTTGTCTTCCAAATTTTTGCAGCCTACATCTGGTTGATGATCATGTGACACATAGTCATTTTTGACTCTTAGCAACCATTTAAAGAGATTTCCTCCATGACAGTCTATCCCAGCCTGATCTTTCACATCTCCCAATGGTGCACTCATCACCGCTATAACTGACTCTGTCCACTTTGCCTCTTCTTCTCTTTCCTAGCCCAGATCTGGCAGCCCTGAAATATCTCAAAATGCACTTTCTGCATAAACACCTGTATCTTCAAGCTTTCCTTTCCCCCAAATCTGCTATAAGGGATCAGCTTTCACCGGCTTTGTAATTGCACTCTTGCATTTTATCTTTGTATCAACGCAACGGCGAGCCCATTCCTTGCTTGAGGACATGCAGTTAATTCAGCTTGGGGGGGGGGCTAGATCCCAATGTTGAGATACTCCCTGTCTCTGAAACAGCAGTTTGGCTGTGAGATATAATTAACTTGCATTTATCTCACTCTAAACCAGGGGTGTCAAACGCGTGATGATACAACTTTTCTCCCCTTTGCTAAGCCAGGAGTAGGCGTGACCAGCACGTGATGCATCCGGCCCATGGGCCGTGAGTTTGACACCCCTGGTCTAAACCATATTGGTCCTCTATCTTCATGCCCACCATATTGATGCTATTCCCCAGTATATCAGCTATGATGAACCTAATTATTCCACTCCATTGGGTTCATACAATATACCAGGAAGGTGCATTTTAGCTTGGGTGAATGTCTATGGAGATTCTCAATCATCCAGGTCATGGTTGTCCCAAAGGTTTTTTGTGTTTTTTCCCCCCCAAAAGACAATTGGACTTTTTTGGGCTTTTGTTTTTCTTGAAAGCACTTTGCTTCTCATCCAAGAAGCTTCTTCAGTTAGCTTGGGTGCATTCAACTGCCATAAGACAGCCCTGACGGAGTGTAGCGCTTAGGACAAGGCAGAAGCATGTCCAAAGAGCTGAGTTGCTGCTCTCTCATTTTGCTGCTATCTAGGAGTGATCTGGATTTAATTTCTGTCCAAGTCAAATGACCACTTAGACAGGACGGCTAAAGCAGCAATGACTAAATCCACTTTGAAGGAAGTAGCCAGGGAGCTGTTTCCAGAGAAAGAAGCTTTTACTACAAGCTGGCAACCCTATTGAAATAAGTATTTGTTTTCTATTTCTGTCCCGAATAACTTCTGTTATTCTAGAGGGCTCTCCCCTCCTGAGATCACACATCCACTTCCCCCTTTCTGTCCTTCCGCCAGCTGATGCCCTGCCAGCCTTCTTCCAGCATCAGCACTCGGGCAGGCAAGCTGCTTGTTCAGCCATATAACTGCTTGGCCCAAATTCTCTCTTTAATCATCAGCAGCTGGGAGGCAGGCAGGCGCTCACTTTTGGTTCCTTTTGCCAGAGGCTTGGCTGAGCAATTGGCATTTCTTAAAGAGATATTTCCTGTTGCAAGGGTGTGTGTGTGTGTATGGGTGTGTGTGTGCGCGCGCGTGTGTGTGCGTGTGTGTAGAACAAATAGTTCAGTCAGGGTGGCAATTTTTTGTGCTGATCAGTAATTCTCTCTCTCTCTCTCTCACACACACACACACACACAGACACACACACACCACTTTAAAAAAAAAACGGCACATCGCAGACATTACGGAAAGTATTTCATTAGTTTGATATATGTAAATCAAATCAAATATTTCTATTATGGTCTGTGACAAGCCTTTACAATGCAATAGTAGCATATGTCATCATTTTAGCCATTGTCTGTCCACTGCAGGATGAAGGCCTCTTTTGCATGTTTCCAACCAATGCAGTCCTCAGCTTTCTTTTGCCAATTGTGACCGCAATCCTTGTCGTCGATCCATCTTGTTTTAGGTCTCTTCTTACTATGTCACCAGCCCATTTCCATTTCAATTCCTTTAGTCTCTTGATATTGGATACTTTCGTTTGTTCTCTAATCCATGGGTAAGTCTTTCTATCTTGTCTTGTAATGTCGAGCATGGCTGTTTGTGCCACTTGTTGCTTTTGTATTGATTGTAAGGTTAGTGTCCATGTTTCACCAGCATATGTTAGAGCAGGTAGCACACACTGATCGAAAACTTTTCTCTTCCGGCATAGGGGGAGGTTGTTCCTGAAAATTATGTTTAGCTTGCAGAATGCCTGGTGTGTGTGTGTGTGTGTGTGTTTGTGTATACACATGCATGCATGCATGCATGCATGCATACATACATACATACATACATACATACATACATACATACATACATATATATGTTGCATACAAAGTAGTATGCAAAAATAATAGTTTTTAAGTAGTAATTCAGAAGCTATCGCTCTGGCTCAAATTCTTATTGGGAATATATTTTTCATCTTTACTACATAGAAAGAATGATATTACTAAACATTAAGGAGTCTCTCTCTCTCTCTCTCTCTCTCTCCCACCCTCCTTCCCTCCCTCTCTCTGTGTGTGTTTGTGTGAGTGTAAATATGTTACCCTGTACTTGCCCTCTGAGCTTCATGTAACTCCTCGAGCACTAATGAATTTTTATTAACAGCTTTTCTTTAATAAAGGATTAGTTATAATGCATAAGCCAGCAAAACAAAGTAGCAACTTAGTACTCAAAGACTGAATGAATTTAAAGAGATCCCACTCACAAGCTATCCATTTTCTGTCCAACACATCATTTGCTGAAAAACTACTGTATACAGTTTAATGAGCTTATTCTACACATTGCTTGCAACTCATAGATTTTGATAAAAGTAACAAATATTAATGAGGTTATTTTTAAAAAACTTTTTTTAAAATAAGGAATTTAATCAGAAGTGAAGATCCAATATATTTGGAAATTAATCCAAACGTGTGTAGCTTGTTGCTGCATAAACCTGCCAAAAATAAAAGTAAATAATGCTAAGCATTCTAATTTCTGCTAAGGCATTATTTTTCCGTAGCTTCTTAAATCAAGCGGTTATCATCTACTTTTAATGACCACATAATTCCTTGCGGGGTGGAGTCTGGGCAATTGAATTGAGCTAGCAGAATGTTTGCTGGCCGGATGCCCTTCCTGTTTTCAAAGAGGAGTTTTCTTCAGCAGATATATTCTCATCAGGTCCAGGAAGAGAAATATCTGCCTCTACCTAGGATCGAACTTACAGCCTCCTGATTGTGAGGCGAGAGCTCCACCTCTAGGTCACCACACCACTCCCTTAAACCAAGTGATTATCTTCTATCAAAATACATTATTGAAACATTTGCTTCATATTTAATAATCTAGGAAAAACTATTTCCTACAATAAAATTTTAATGTGCTTTCTTTGATGTAATACTGTTACAGAAAGAACTGTATGTATTGTGGTTATCTATAGACTATAATGTTGCTGGAATTTAAGTAAATGAAATTTAGTTGAGAAAGAAACAAGATCTTCCTGTTGATCTTAATTTGGAAGCAGCAAACCTGCTCTTCCTTTTTCAGATTACCTTTATAATTCTTCACAATCTTGTGCTCTCCAAATATTTTATGACATGTGAAGAACTCCAGTCTAGAAAACACAACTCTGTGTGAAATAGCAAACATGGGATTATTTTACGCCTCAGTAGACTAATCTTTATGACTAACAGAGATTGGATTCACATCTTACTCTAAGTCTTTATATTACTGTGTTTTGAACTGCAATATTATTTATACAGTTTCAGTTTAGAATATGGTTTGATTCCAACTCCTCAGGTTTATGAACCATGGTTTATAGATATGAATTGTAAAGAGGACCAATACAACTTGTTGAAATAACAGCTCATTTTCGAAGGATCAAACAATCCAGCCAACTTTTCTGCAGTACTCTGCAGTGCCAACATTTTGAATATTTGTGCTATATCTAAGCCAGGGGTTCTTAATCTGGCTTCTGTGGGGAAAAAATGCTTTATTTTCACTAAAAGCTGAAAATTAGTTTTAATTCAATATTGGTGGAAGCAAAGTAATTCCTGGCCTCTAGATTCCAAAAGCATTGATTAACTTGAGTAACTCTCACTATATAAAATTATACATCCTTTAAAAAAGAGATTATTTTTATTGATTTCATGAATAACTAAAGAAGACCATATGTTGTTATATTATGCATTTGTTATTTGAATAAATGCATTTGTTATTTGCATTTGTTATATGCATTTGAGCAGTAATGCATTTTATGCATTTTTTTCTGAGATGTCAATGGTACAATACAGTTAAGAATTTTATGCCAGAATTTGCTGCAAGATCCTCTTGTGTTATTAGCTTGACTGCACTGGATGGAACCAGTTCTTAATCACTCTGCCCTGATTATTCTAACTCCCCAAATGAACCCAGCCCGCAGAGAGCATCACACAATGGAACCACATCACAATCTCACAAAATTTTAGGGGTTATCTCCCAAAGTCCCCCCACACCCTTTTTATTCCATTAAAACCATGGTGTTTGATTTTATAGAATAAAAATCAAATATTATCAAGTACAACAAATCCACTTTCAACTACATTGCTGTCTAAATAACTCCCCTTAATATTCAAGAATCTCGTAAGTTGAGAAATTGATGGCATTGTTGAAGTTTTTTTTCCTAGTGTCTGTAGAATTATAACAAAAGCTTGAGTTTATAAAAAGGAGAAAAAGTCATTACTTTTTAAATGTTAAATTAAGGTAGCTCAATTATGCCTAAATTATGTGTGTTTAGCAACTGTTTCTATTGCTTAAGGGAATATTTTCCAACTAATAAACCGCAGTAGTTTTCACATAAAATCAGATCCTCTCACTTTCTAACTGCTTGCAACAAAAATTGTCAACATTTTGAGTGTCAACAGAAGTTTTGAATGCCTCATCTACTGTAATTATTCGCCTGAAGACGTGTTTCTGAAAATGCTGTGAAATTGAGATTTTGTAACAATGTCTTTCTGCATTTTCTTTTCTTTTTCATCTTATTTCGGTATATGCCTTGCTATTTGTCATCAATCATCCTTTCACAACAAATTCTCAATCAAGCCCACCTGTATGTGCTTTAAGAAAGTTACCTAGAATTGCTGACCAATTTAAATTCATTCATATGTTCCAAAACTGACATCCATAGCGCTATGTAATAAGTGATTGTAATGTAGTGAACTATTTGCATACATTCTTTGTCATACAATGGAGTTAAGTTTCGGGGAATGTGATTGTAAATATACACGCAGAAATATACATATTCTTGATGAATTTACTCCCCACCCCCCGTGGTTTGGTTGTTACTGGAGGGATGTTGATGCTATACCAATGGCTCCACATCATTGCAGTGTTAGTTAAACTTCCTGTGAACTCTTAGAATTAACTTCAGGAAAAATCAAGATTTGGTTCTGTATTATATACAGGAAGATGAAGGACTGAAGGGAGAGCCATTGGACAAGGAAAAACCCAAACATGTAATATTTATGGCAGCTCTTTATCCTAGCTGGCAAAAAAAAAAAAGAATGAAGATGATTGGAAAATTAGTAATTATACCCATAATGGATTTTCCCCACCCTTGCTCCTGAATTCACTAAATTTTACATAGGCTGTTTATCACCAATTATTGCACAGCTTTTATGGGAGAAGGGGGAAGGGAGGAGGAGGAGGAGGAGGAAGAGGAGGAAGAGGAGGAGGACAAGAGAGCCACACCACAAAACAGAGTGAGGAGAGAATATGTTTCTTTTAAGAAGTACATTTTTATCATTTCACAACATTATTATAGCTTGCCAGCTGTACATACGGCAACATTTTTAATTGGGATTTCACAGACTTCCCATCTTTAAACACATGTCCACATTCTGAAATACATAAAATTCCAAAAGCTAAAATAATTCAACAGCAGTTTCTATGGTGACTGTAATAGAAGTGAACAGCCTAAGTGAGGGCCTATTTTTTAAAAATCAGCCTGATGTCTTCAATATTATAAGAATATACCTGAAGGTCTCAGAGAGCTATTGTTCTAAACAAGAATATTTAAGAGAGTGAACATTGGTATTTTCTATAACAAAATTATTTATGCCAGTTTTCTGAGCAGTACATATCATACCTATGGTATGTGGGGTGACTGCATGTTGGAAGTTTTTGTTATTTTAATGTTTATAGTTTAAGCACTTTAATATGGTTTTTATGTTGTTTTAGCTCTTGATTGGGATACAACCCAGAGTTTGGTATAAGATGGGCAGTATTATAAACAATGTTGTATTATAAACAATAAACAATGCCTGTATCTGGGGCCAACTTTAATTCTAAGTGGGTTTTTTTTCATTGCATCATAGATGAGTAAGATTTGGTCAAAATCAGAATAGGTGATAAAATGTATAGGTTTCTTGTTTCCAAGAAAACAAGAAGCTGTTGGCTAGAGAATATTCCTGCTCAAAAACTTAGACCTTAACCAGATCCCAGGATTGATCTTGGCATTGCCCCAATAGGAGCAATCCAAGCAAGAGCCTTTGCTGAGCTATGCTGTTTCCATTCCTGAATAGTCAACCAAGCATGCCTGAGCTAATCAGCGAAGACACATTGTCATTTCTGGACATAGAGATTGTTATGGGAAATATAGTACAATACTGCGCACCGTACACACCAGTGCATATTTTAATGTTAAGATATAAAAGGTAAGTAGACCTACATTCAGGATAGGGCAACCTTCAAGAAGCAATTGAACTTTCAGAATTCTTTGGTGAAATGCCACAATGCCTCTCGTATAAACCAAGTATCTTGGTTGCAAAGAAAGGAGAGGAAAGTTCCACACCAGAACATAGATAGCAATAGCAATAGCATTTATATTTATATACCACTTCATAGTGCTTTAAAGCCCTCTCTAAGCAGTTTACAGAGTCAGCATATTGCCCCTAACTATCTGGGACCTCATTTTACTGATTTTGGAAGATGGAAAACTGAGTCAACCTTAAGCTGGTGAGGATTGAACTGCTGACAGTGAGCTGAATTAGCCTGCTATACTGCATTCTAACTACTGTGCCACTACAGCTCTAGATACATTGGTGGTAAGGACTGCATTAGAGAAGACGGTATGACAATGTCATCCCCAGTGTGATTATCATAATCAGCCAGCAGTGGACAAAACTCTTGATATAATAGAGCCATCTGAGATTCAAACTGGAGGTGGGAAGGGGTGGGAGATATCAGCCCTTTAAGGGGCACACTCCTTCTGAATGGTCAAGGTAGAGGTTGCCATATGGAGAATAGATACTGGAGAAAATATCCTGTCCATAAAAGTGTCAGTGGGAAAACAGAAGCCCCCTTGTTAACACTGACTATTGCCCTAATGAAATGTGTGAAAAAAAGGGAAGACCTCTCAGATAAAGGAAGCATCCCTTGGTAGCTGGGGTGAGAAGAACAATGATGTAACTAAAAGCCAATCATACCGAGAAGGATACAATAAGATACCTTGAAGATAAATATATGCTGCCACAGATGTCATGCACTTAGAAAAAAATGGCAAAGACCAAATGGCAAAACTGACAAACAGAATAATAGAATAACAAAGTTGGAAGGAACCTTGGCGGTCTTCTAGTCTGACCCCCCTCTCACGCCCTTGTTGGTGTCAGAGTGGTTAGAATGCAGTATTGGAGGCAAACTCTTCCCACAGCCTGGGTTTCGATCCTGATGGGGCTCAAGATTGATTCAGCCTCCTATCCTTCCAAGGTCAGTTGAAATATATGTTTATACAGAGTGGGAGGAAATTTGGCAGCAACAATATGGTCTGAAGGCAAGAAAGCCTGTCCAATTTCTTAAAAACAACTGTAGGATTCTGTAACCAGGATTTTTGACATAAAAAAGGAAAAGGATCTCAACTAACATTTTGAGATTTGGACAGAATTAGGTGGTACTTAACGGCACAGAAACTGTGGTGGCGCAATGGGTAGAACACACTATTGCAGTCAAACTCTGCCCACAGCCCAGAGTTCGATCCTGACTGACTGAAGGTTGACTCAGCTTTCCATTCTTCTGAGATCGGTAAAATGAGGACCCGGATTGTTGGGGGCAATAGGCTGACCCTAAAAACTGCTTCGAGAGGGCTGTAAAGCACTGTGAAGTGGTGTATAAGTCTAAGTGCTATGGCTCTTTCAGACAAGTAGTTGTCCAATCCCTTCTTAAAAACCTCCAGGGATGGAGCGCCCGCAACTTCAGAAAGCAAGCTGTTTCGCTGAAACAAAACTATCCAGTGTAAAATGAACAAAAAGCTGGGGGGTAGGGCATTATAGATACAGTAGAATAGAGTAGATAGATTAAAGTGGGTATTGGAAACCATGTTGGAAAATCACCTTACAAGCCATATCTCCTGTTGTCGGAATGGAAGATTAATAGTTGTCAAGATCACATTGTGGTCATATCAGATTTTGACACAGGTATGGCTATAAATATTTACTCTCTAGGAACTAAACTCTGCATTCAGTGACTATTGGCTGAAGTTTCACAACTGGCTTAGCCCAAGAGTCTCTTTCTGTCTTCATCAAGGCTGGGAACATAAAAATTAAGATTGACAAACCAGTGGTGTTTCGCACTAGCCCTCGAGAATTCTGATGACTGTTGAAGTTTCACACCAACAAAACTGTTTGCCATGTGAATGGAACTGTTCAGAAGAAAAGCAAGATACTTGTTTTCCAAACTGAATTTTGAATGATGAGAATTCAATGGAAATGACATTTCTGCTTGAATGGAGAAGGCATTTATTGATTAATTATTGTCTTTGGAAAGATTGACTGGAAAAAGCAAGAAGAGTGTAGGAGAAAAGCCAATAAGAGTGTTTCTTAGTTTTCCAGTATGTGCAGTGATCTGTTGCCCCCCACCCCAAATTGTACAACTACTGATTAAGTTTGAGGCTATGAGGCCTCACTAATCAATCATGAAAGAGACATAGAACCAATGGAAATCAGCAAAAGGTGGTCTATGAATGCAGAGCAGATGCAAAGGTATAAGTTCCGGTCTTTATTTTAAGATGGAGATGGGAAGGATTTTGCTCCCAGTTATCGAGCTGTGCAGCAGGCTGGCCTGGAGAAAAAATAGAAATTTAAAATAGAAATTTTCTGCCTACAAAACTGAATTCTGGTTTTAAAGAGGAACTGAAAAATTTACTGATTAATAGGAGCAAAATATGGGGAGAAGGGAACTATATTATATAATTTTAAAGAAGAAAAACAGTTTTAAATATACTGTATGTTTATAACTGCCAGGAAGATTATTTGTATTGTTTTGTGTTAAATCTTTTTAACTTTGCAAACAGTTTTTAATAAAACACACACACACACACACACAAATAAATATGGAACTAAATGTGGAATTATTATATATGGAGCTAAATGAGATTGGATGATCTGAATCAATAAGTCCAGCAATGAGGGAACTGGCTGAAATGGAGATGAAAAGGCTGATATTTATTTATTGCTTCATTTTGCCCTAATTGGGAGTGAATAGTGCTGGCATTTTAGTAGGGTACGACCATTTATTGGGCAATATTCCTAATACCAAAAGAGAACAAGAGGTTTGGAGGCTGAGCACACCCAAAAAGAGATAAGAAAGTCCCCAAGAAACTTCAGGCTCACAGCAGGAATTTTGAAGAAAGACAAAGGAACTTTGAAGAATTTCAGAATCCATTGTTTGAAGACCTTTCTCCTAAAATCTGCTTTGTGATGGACATCTATGAGGAGACTTTTAAGTATACTGTATGCTTGGTAATTGTACTAGAATGTGTTGCACAGCCTTCTCCAAGGATCAAAAGGCAAAGACTGAGCTTTCTGAGGTGAGTGGTTTGCCTTTGCAAATTATTTATGGGAGAAGAATGGGCATAGTTAAGAGGTGGAGTTAAAGGAGTCATCAGCCTACATCATTATGTTCCCGCAAATGGTCTAAGTCCAAGCCCTCTTTAATTGTCTTGACTCTTATCTAGCACCAATTTAGTGCTGAACTTTAGTTGATTACATTCTTGTGTATAGGCTTGAGCAATAAAAATTGGGCTTGTAGATTGAACACGGGCTTATGTTTGCATCTATTTCAGAAAATAGCCCAAATCACCAAATCAAAGGTTGCCCAATTTGTTTCACAGCTTGAGTAAGAAGTAAGAAACCCAAAGTTTCTGCTTGTATTAACTGGCACCTCCAAAAGGTTGAAACAGGTGTTTAAACAGAGCGGGATGAAATTTGGCAGCAACAATAGGGTTTGAACGAAAGGAAACCTGTCCAATTTCAGAAAAAAACAATTGTAGGATTTTGCAACATGTATTTTGACATAAAATAGGAAAAGGACTTATGAATGGTACTTATCGGCACAGTTGCCACTCCTTTGGGAACAATTCTTCTTAAATGTTTGGCCATCAGGGATGATGGAATAGCACAAAGGAGTCTTTACCAACCAGGATGTTCTATTATTAGGTGTGTAATGTTTATAGTAGTTATTTGATAGAAATCTGCTAAACTATTAACAGATAAGAGGTGGAATACATCACTCTAGCTTCTTTCCTTTGTTAATGAAAACAACTTTTCAGCTGAGGATAAGTATAGATTGAAATGCTTCTTAAGGATCTCTATGGAGGTTCTTAATCATCCGGGTCATGATTGTCCCAAAGGTGCTTTTTCAAAAGGCAACTGGACTTTGTTTAAACAAAGAAAGTTCAGTTGCCTTTTGAAAAAGCACCTTTGGGTTTCTTAAGGATAATATAACACTCCTGACTCATTGGGGGGGGGGAGGTTGTGTCCCCAAAGAACTGTGATTAGAAGTTTCTTCCAGTCAGCTTCCTTCTTTCTTTCTGAAGTACTTGGAAGCAGAAATAGTGTTTTATGACCTCAGACACTAAGACCAAAGTCTAAATCACTTTGAGATGCAACTGAATCAGATTCACCTCTCTATTAAAGGTGTGTATTTTGTGAAAAATACATAAATAAAATACCTGTTTAAAAATATACTTTCCTTTTTTTAATTCAGTAATGGAACAAACTTTGAATGAACAGATGTGAAAATGATAGGAAATGGAATAGACTGATTGTTACCTGTGACTCATCAAGCTTAGTGCAGCCTAGCAACCAGAGGTTACCTGAAGACAACCAACTTAAATTAAATAGTCACAGAGGAGAAGATTTTCAACAGCTACTGATCAAACTGCTTTTACACTGCCACCAGAACTGAAAGGCAAACACTTCTAAATATCATTAGATAGATGACACCCATCATTGAACTGTAGTGATTAAAGTTTTGGGGAGTGGAATCAGGACTCACTGATAATTTTTGACCAATCATTCTGTCTCAGACGAGGAGTGGTACAGTGGCATAGAGGTAGAGCTCTCGCCTCACAATCAGTTCGAGGTGGGTAGAGGCAATATTTCTCTCTCTGGGCACAATGAGAATATATATGTGCTGAACAAATCTCTGCATTGGCATCAGGAAGGGCATCCGGTCATTAAACCCCTTGCTAGCTCCATTCAGTTGCCCAGACTCCACCCCGCAAGGGATTATGGGGTCGTTAAATGAAGATGAGGATGAGGATTCTATCTCAGACAAATCTATCTTTCAGTGTTGTTTTGTTGAGGAAATTAAAGGATGACCACTAAAAAATGTCACCTTGGACTCCTAAAGGAAAGGCAGAAGCATCTAGGTGGGAACAAAAATGCTGAACAAGATCTGCCTGGTCTGATCCAGAAACCCTCACAGCATGTTTAGACTTTTTCCAAAAAAAAGAATAATAAAGCACATGATACAATGCTATGATGGACCTATTTTGTATTGTCCATTTTGTCCCCAAATTTAAAAAAGGGTGGGGGAGGGGAAGTTATGACATCTTAAACTTCTGAAGCACTTAACATACCTAATACAGCCCTGAGAAGTTTGCTCATATGCAGAACCAGTTATAAAACTTGATACTACTACTTACATAGTTTACAGTTTATTGCTGGAAAAGTAGCTCCTTGTGCTGGTGTCAGTTACAATTAATAGTGGTTTTTTTTAAAGGGGAGAGGTTCAGATTATAAACCATAAACAGATGTTCATTGTCTAGAAAATGTACCCTACATGGGTAGAGAAAGTGTTTTTCCTATCTAACTTCTAATACAAATAGGCTCAGAAACATTTTGGTTTCCAATATTTGCCTCCTATTTAGAGAAAAATTGACTGCTAAAGCCAACACTTCAGAATGGGTTCATATTTAAAACAATACCACATACACACATTTCAGCTACAACTTTTGCATAGAACATTTGTGAATGATGGTTCCCATAGAAACAGGAAGCTTTTTTCAGCTAAGATTCTAAAGGCTTCATTGTCACCCTAATCTACATAGACCATATTGATCTTTCCTCGTTCTAGAAGTTTATATTATGACCGATGTGGCACTAAACTGTCACGATTAAAATGTTTCCCCCTCCATACCAATTGATTATTTGTTCTCCCTTTGCGTCTTATTGATCCTGGGAATTTCTGTTAAAATTAAGTACACAAAAATGTGCTAGGAGGGGGTTTGTTTCCCAACAATAGTCTTAACGAACACACTTAGGTAGAAAGAAATTGTATATTATCAGCTGACTTTCTCAATTTCTATGTGAATTAATTGTATAAATTTGCACCCTGTAATGTTATAAAGTTGCCCATCAGTACATTCATATGATACCAAAAAAAAATGAAAAAAACAACAACAATCCAAAACCCATGTAAATTGATATCGATCAACCTATCGGAAATTCAAAATATGTTTGGGCAGACAGATAGTCCACGGCTTACAAGATTTGGTTAATAGTTTCAATGGGGTTCAAGGAAAGGACAAGCCAGATACATTTAACCACTGTGTTTATTAACAACTGCAGTGATTAACAACTGTGGCAAGAAAAGTCCTAAAATCGGGCAGACCTCTGAACAACTGTCTCCCTTTTAGCAACAAAAATTCTGGGCCCAATTGTGGTCATAAGTCAAGGACTACCTGTGTGTATAAAATGCAATGAGCATAGACTTTGATAGATTCCTTGGCTGGATTCTAGTGAAAAAATAGATGAGACCAGAATACAAAGATGAATAGGACCAAAGCAATAATTCTGATTTGATTTGATTTAATTATAATGCATGATCAATTAATGGGATTTTTTTCCCATGTATTTAATAAGTAATTGAATAATTACAAACCAGTAGGTATTTCTGGAGGACCTTTGGGGCTGCACTCAAGGCCCTGGAAGAATAAAGGTGTTATACAGCCCTAGCAACTTAGATTATGTACTTTTACATCAGAAAAATCGGACTTCACATTGCTGCTATGTTTATAATACTTTTCAGATTTGCACATAATGTCTGACCCCATATTATGCTATTTCATCTTGATAGATTAGCATGACTAATCAATTCATTGCAAAGATAATAGTTTAAAAATATGAAACATTTCTGAAGAAGGTAGGGCAGTACCAGCCTTCTGTAAATATTTTATAAATGCCTTGCCGTTAAGCAAGAAATAGTCTGTTCTTCAGATAATATTCTACAACCCTGAGATATCATATGAATTTTCAAATGTTTATTCATTGTATATAGTAATGAAAGATAATTGGTATATCTGTACTGGACTATATTTTGCAAATAATTTGTTTATTTTTTGCGCTCAATTATGGACATATGTTGAGGACTACCTGTATGTTATCTCTAACCCAGAGCTAACATTGACTTTTTTCATGATTAATAATCTTCCATAAACCTTCATCCATGAATTTTATCCTCTCATCTTTTAAATTCCTGCAAGGTAGTGACCACTACCAGAACTTATAATAATGAATTTGGCCGTTTAATTCTATGCTCTGTGAACAAGTTCTTTCTTAGTCTGTTTTAAAACTCTTTCCAATCAGGGTCATCAATGACCTTATCATTGTGAGGGAAATTGGAGGAGGAAGTGTGTTGGATATGTGCAACCACCTTGAGTTATTTGTAAAAAGAAATAATAAAGGGTGTGTGTGTGTGTAAATAAATAAATAAATAAATAATCCACAAATTTAGTTAGCTCATTCCTATCCCTAAGATAAGAACATGTATGAACCAATTAAAAAGCACCATTCCCAACACAGCTCCTTGAAAGGCTCTGTTTTTTAATTTTCTCTTTATCCTTACTCTTTGCTTTCTATTTCATAAACATTCACTAGAAGAATAGGTTCTTTTATTCCATGGTTGCCAAATCATGGCTCATATTTTGATGAGAAACCTTGTCAGACTGATTTTTCTTTGATTGTGTTTGTTCCTGTTATCTTTCTCGAGATAGAATAGAATCAAGATCACATGAAATATTAGTACCGCTTTGTAAAGCCTTAGACTTGATAAAGTCTAGATCACATTTAGAATACTGCATCCAGTTTTGATCACCATATTATTAAAAAGATGTAGAGTCTATGGAAACAAAAGATTATTAGAGGGCTGAAAGCCAAAACATGTGAAGAATGTTTGCAGGAATTAGCTTTGTCTAGTCTAGTGAAAAGAAGGACTTGGGGTAATATGATAGCACTGTTCCAATATTTGAGGAGCTCTTACAAAGATGAAGGGATCAACCTATTTTCCAAAGCAGGACAAGAAACATTGGATGGAAACTAATCAAGGACAAGAGCTACCTAGAACTAAGGAGACATTTCCCCACAGTGACAACAATTACACAGTGGAACCAGTGGAGCTCCATCACTGGAGGCTTTTAAGAAGAGACAACTACTTGTCTGGAATGATACACAGTCTCCTGTTTGAGCAAGGGGTTGGACTAGCAGACATCCAATTTCCCTTCCAACTATGTTATTATGTTATTATTTTGTTCTTTTAACTGCTGATAAGAAATTGCCCAGAATCAAGACTGGTCTATACGTACCTGGATCTTCCTGGTTCCATTAGTAAAAATTGGGATCTTTGTCTCTCTCTTTTATTTCACTCTGTTTTGATGTTATATGAAGCAGAATGAAACACCGCATAACTTTGGAATTAGCATTTATAGAACTAGATGCTACGGACTAAAACATCTGTATTATATTTCAGAAGGTTATTGCTGTTAAAAACATGTAAAATATTTTGTGTCTAATTAAAATCCACAGACATTAATACTGTGAATCATTATAGGCTCCAAATGCCATCCATGTATCTTCATTTAATTGTGGAATTGCTGAAACCAATTTTTGTTCTTTTTGCAATGCAGCAAATACCATGGATACGTAGAAAAAGTATTATAGCTGTCAGGGACTCATTTCCATATCTTTGATAACTGCCCGGTTTTGTCCCTCTATTTATTTAATTGTATTTATAGAAGTATTTGAATTTTAGGCCACATTCCTAGGTGGTGTACAGAAACACTAAAAATATAAGAATTTGAAGCATATGAAATCTTGTAAAAGGGATCAAATCTTATATTAATAGAAGGAGAGGATCATTTTGGTGAGATAATTACTAGACAATAAAGCTATTGTAGGTCAGCTGAATGAGATTCGACTTTAAAGCTTTCTTAAATAACTTTTTTTTTTCTCTCCAGTGAATTTCACAAATGCACTGAAACCAGACAGAAGTGTTGATCCCAAGTCATATCCAGATGAGTCAGCTGACACTGGAGGTGACCTCACCAAATTAACTTAGTGAGCATTGAGAATCTTTCAGAAGGAGGCATTTTTTCAGGGGTCCCGGCCCAAGCCATCTTGGGCTTTAAAAATAGACAGATTATAGCACTGATTATAATTAGTACTACCCACGTGCAGTATCATTCCTTGTAACAATGGCACTAAGTAAGAATAATTGGAGTTGATGGCCTCGCTGCTAGCTGGTTTAGATATCGGGCTCCTACTTAGTTACTTAACATTCACTTAGTAGTGGAACAGTCACTAAGAATCACCTAGTAGCGGAATAGTTGCTTAAGACTCACCTAGCAGAGGAACAGTTGCTTAAGAATCACCTAGTAGTGGAACAGTAATGAGTAAGACCTAAGCGGCTGTTCACACCCAGTCGGTTCTCCTGGCATCACTGCAGCTGGGCGAATCCCCTCACTAAAATAAATGGTACACGAGCATGATTGCCTGCTGCTGTCAGTGGTGCTCTAATGTGCTATGTGATCACTTAATTCCCAGACCCATAATGGAGCTGCTGCCCCTCATTAAGCCAAATTTCTGTGCAAAAAAAGATGCTGATGGTTTCCCCTAATGTGGGCAGACTTCTCCAATGACAGCTATTGCATCATGCTTGGTAAATCCATTCGCCACACAAAGCAGGAGATCAGTGGAGCAGTTGCAGCAATGACCTTGTTGCTACAGTAAAGGAAGAAGGCAGAACTGGAGAGGGAAGGCTGTTCACTGTTACCAGGATCTGCAGATGAATCCAGTACCACTTTTCTAAGGCTGATAAACAATTAGCTGCATTTTAGTACGCAACTCAAAGACGAAGAATACAGGCAAGTAATCAAAAACAATTCACAGATTATCTGTCACATCTGTAATTTAAAATATGCCTTATTATGATAAATGTGAAATGATGCCATATGGTTTGAAATCTTTAAAGCAAGCTCCGCAAACTCAAGGTCTTTGTAATGCGTTAGCAGTATCCTACATCTTACAAAAGACATATTTGAGCCCTGGTGGAGGGACCATTTCTGGGAGTTTTTAAGGAGACCCCGGTTTTCCCACCGTCCTTAAAAATCCATCATTGGTTCCCACCTGCCTAGACAACTTTCATCCAGTTTTCAGAGGGTCCTGGATGAAATGAATTAACTGGACCATTTTGAGTCAGGATTTAGAAAGGGCATTGTTCACACTTCTTGACGATCTTTGGCAAGAGCAGGGATGGGGATAATGAAACCATCCTCACTCTCCTTGACCTCTCAGCAGCCTTCAATACCATTGACCATGGTATTCTTTTTGGGTGGCTACAAGGGCTGGGGCTGGGTGGCACAGTCTTGCACTGGTTTGGGCCCTTTTCTCCATGGCTGGTCCCAATCAGTGTTATTTGGGAGTGAGAGGTTCAGCCCTTGGCCGCTTTTTTGTGGCATGCTACAGGATTTGGTACTCTCTTCACTCTGTTTTAAACATCCATATGAAGCCGCTGGGTGAGATCACGATGGGCTGAAGTAGCTGCGTTATGCTGACGATATCCAACTCTATATTTCTACTCCTGGTGATCCAAGTGATTCAGCTGATGACCTCCTGTGGTGCCTGGAGGTTGTGGGGGCCTGGATGGGGGACAATAGGCTTCGACTGAACCCTGGCAGGATCAAATGGCTTTGGGTGCAAGGGGCACTGAGATCTGGGACTTTGTCATCTTTTAAATTGTATGGAGTCACACTCCCCCAGATTGATCCAGTCCTCAGCTTGGGGGTTCTCGTGGACTTATGGCTTCTGCTCAAAAAGCAGGTGGCAGTCACAGCTAGGAGACCCTTTGCACAACTTCAGGTTGCGTGCCAGTTACAGCCTTTCTTGGATCAGTAGTTGCTGCATTCAGTCATTCAGACCCTAATCATCGCATGGTTGGACTATTACAACACAGTCTACATGGGGCTGCCCTTGAAGAACATTTGGAAATTACAGCTGGTGCAGAGGCAATGAGGGCAGTTCTTGAGGTCCCAAGAATGGCCCATATAATAGCACTGCTCTACAAGCTGCATTGGCTACCAGCTTGTTTCTGGATATCAATTCAAGGAGTTGGTAACTAACGTTAAAGCCCTTCAGGACATGGGTTCAGGCTACTTGGCCCCAACCCTCCTGACCTGCCAGAATAGCCAAAACACAAGGCTCTGCCAGTTAGCCTGGGGCTCCAATGGGGGAATATCACTGTGGAGGTGGTTGATCGATCAATGATGGATCCCCCTCTCATCCTGCTCTCTCCCTCTCCATCTTTTAATTCATCTTAGTGTTTTTGACTGTGTATTAACTTATTTATGTTTTTAATTTCTTTGGCTTTATTTTTGTGAGTCTAAGCTGCCCAGAGTTACCTTGAGGTAAGATGGGTGGCCTATAAATTGTATAAATAAACACGGTAGATGCAATGGATAGAAGCAAGTATTCAAAATGCTCTGTGGAGAAAGAAGTACGGTATATACAATTCTATGTCTAAGTCAGCGGGAAAAACAGTGTTCCAATATTATTTCTAAAATTATCATCTAATGTATTTTCTGAGTTTTAGAGTATTAAATGAACTCTTTTCCAAAGAAGCAGTTTTGTATTGGGAAAACTCCACTGTTACACTAAATCCTCATCATCACTACATATAACAATAATTGAAAAGAAAGTAATTTTTGTACATGCAGCAATACCTACTGTAGAGACAGGAGAAACAAGGAAAAAGTATTGAAAAAAATACAACACATTGAGATCCAATGATCAAGATTGGTTTATGGAAAAGATTTTGCAAGATAATTGGTGCATTAGGAAAAATAACAAAAGAGATTAAACCATTTTTGTGAGGACTAGATAAACTGGATTTATATATCAAGGGGAAAAAATAAACCTTCCTGGGAACATTATAATGCATCTCAAGTTAATAGTCAAAGACGTTACTGTTTATTTCTTTGTCCCGTATTATTCATTGATGAATAAAAATACCACCATCATCCTATGTATATTTAATACGCAATGGTCTTATTCGCTTTTAACACCTTTTTCTTCCTCTACTTTGTGTGAAAAGAATGCTGCAATAAGCTAGTGTGGTAAAATTGTTCACCTCTTCGCTAGGAGAGTCTGCTAGATCTAGAGTTTTTTTTCAATTTAGGTGAAATCTAGGATTTTCATGCTGAGACTCTGGCCATGAGAGCTTGCTGTCAATCTCAGCTATGATGACAACTGCATTTTCTCTTTGAAAAGAAACAGCTGGCTATTGTTGCATATACCCTATCATTATCTTCACTCTCTTTCTATAGCCTTTCTACAATATACCATTAGCTTCTATTATTAGTTGCATATTTATTCCCAGGCTAATTTCAAGATGCTATTAAACTAGTAAAGAGAACCTGTGGCCAACCATATTCTTGGAGATCCAGCAATATAAATACCGCCTTGATGCCACCTCCTTTGAAAGTCAAATGGTTTTCAATCACCATGATTATTTTTTTTTGTACGCAACTACCTGCTTTCTTGACTTATCAGCAGAGGGACTGACATGAACATGGTTGTGCTCACTCCATTCTTACAAAATATTGTTTTTTTCTTTTTTTCTTCTGTAAAGCTTGGGAAAACAATGGTTCTTAATTGCTAGCTGTGTTGGGGGCCTTATGGACAGAATAGCCTGACATAAATCAAAGACAGCATTTTAATTAGCAAATCTAAATTATCTTTGTGGGTTGTTACAGCAACTGCACCATAGTTCCAGCATGTTTCTTAGTTCTTAAAACCAAGAACAAAAGTAAGGAAATGTGTTAAAAATTACAATCTGACAATATATCCTCATTGTAATAAAGTTATTAAATATATTTACAGTAATAAACTAGAGGATTCTAGTTTACATGTCCATTATAAACTCAGCTCTTATTAAATATGGTTCACATTTCTAAATCCCTGCCTTAAGATACCAAAACAACAAAGCAGCGCCTAAAATGAATTTATATTGTGGATTTAAAAATGGTAATATATCATTAGATTACTAGAAGTTACAGTACTTCTGTTAGAGGTATTCATAGTTATACTCTCTGAAAATTATTCAGCTATTTAATGAATAGATTGGAAAGAATGGCCTAGTTTAGACAGCATATGAAATCACCATCTTGTGTGATGAATGAAACGCTGCAAACAATGGATTTCTAGTCCTTTGCTCTTTTCTTGATATCAGAAGAGTTTGGAACCTATTTTTAATAAAACTTAATTCAATGTGAATGGTCACATGCTGTAAATTGTGTTTCAGTTGAACAATAGATGGATAGCAGATGGGCAACCTGTACCACTTGAATGGTGCTAATGTGACCTGTTTGGATGCTGAAGAACAGGGGTGTCAAACTCACAGCCCCCGCGGGCCAGATGCGTCACCCACTGGCCACCCCCACCCCCATTTTAGCGAAGGGGGAAAAAAGTCACGATACGTCACGTGACAATAATAATGTGACACCGCGATTTTGACACCCCTCCTCAAGAAGAACTATACTTGGGATATGGAGAAAGGCATATGAGAACCTGGAATACTTCCCTTTAAAAAAAACACCTAAATGATTTTCAAGTTTTTAATGATAGAAGATGGTTTCACCATAGTATACGTACTGCACATGTGAATACTGATGGTTAAGAGGGGAAAGTTTACTTTTTATATTATGGATGTAAATTAGGGATGATGAAAAATTCAGGAAATATATTCCTGAAATTTAATTTAGGAAATATATTCATTCTCTCTTATTTTTATGAAGTTGTCAGGTGTCTTCAATCCCATGTTATCCAATTAATAATATATTCTGCCCTAAGATAAACTAGCTGACCACTTCCACAAGTTTTAATTTAAATTATCTTCTTTAAGGATTTGCTCCTGGCTATAAAATCCAATTTCATGGAGTTACTCTATAACATTAAAGTAGCATACAAAATTACAAGAATTTGAAAGATTTTTTTCCCCATGAGACTTAAATCCCTAAATGCATAACTGTCATACTGCCAGATATCATTTGTGTATATACTGTTATTGTTCTCTGGCCCCATCTAGTGGCCGGGGTCAAATACCAATCTGCATTATTTGGAAGTTGACCCGGCCCTTTAAGGATCATCCACTCATAAACTCTCACTCCCAAAACAAGTACATCCCAAATGAAGTCAGACTCCTTTCCTTTAGCATTTGGAGGAAACAGAAGCACCAGAAGAATCCAGACTAATCTGTGACACACGTTCATCTGAGGACATATACACTCCATGCACACAAGCATCGCTGGTGAGATTTAGTTTTATCCGTATTCGTTAATTGTTATGCGCACCAGCAATTCAACACTGCTTATTTTGTATTTGGGTTCTTATTGAATGTATTGATATTTTTCCCAGTTTCACCCATCCTGTTCCTTTAATAAGGTATCCAGATCTATGCACATAGTCTGTTTTATTGGAGGATAGGTGGGTTTAGCTGCATGTCAAGCTGCACACAGAATAATGTGTAGTGAGGGCAGAACAATAGCTTTTTCTTGTTTACCTATATCCCTGTTTGTTTAGGGCTTGTGAGCTTACTTCTCTTCCTATTTTGGTGTTTGACTGACTACGATAGCAGTGATGGTTTGGGCTATTGATTGCACAATTAGTCCTCTACTAATTATTTAGGGCTATTTTATTCATAACTAGCTATCCAAAACAGTTCAAGGCTGGTAGATACAGATTAGTGGGAATATATTGTAGAAAAGTAGATGGAGATAAAAACAAATGTTTCATTTTTTCCCCTTTTATTAATCTAGTTTGAAACCAAACTCAAGATAATCACAAATAGAAATAGGTATAGTAATCAAATAAATGAAATGGAAACTTTTTTAAAAAGAAAGTTGATCACTTTTTAAGCAAACACAAACAAGAATCAGTGAAATGACCAAATTATTTGGAGAGCTTCTAGGTTTTTTAAAGTAATTTGACATGGTACTGCTCCTTATGGAATGACCTAGCTTTAAAATATATGTGTGATTTATGTGTTAATGCATATACTTTTAAACAGTACGCAAATATTAAATTATAGTGTAAGAATTATATTGTAAGAATTTGACTTTTGTAGTAAAAAATTGTCAATTCCCATTTTGTAGGATTTGAGATAAATTGTCAGTATTTGCTCAAAATATTTTTTCAGACATGTTTCATAGACAATACAAAATATAGGATTGTTAAATCCTGCATACACACATAAATACATTTAACAGCACGCTATACCACGTATATACAACATAATTTCAGGCTAACTGCAACGTTACCTGCAAATGCATGCCCTGTCAGAGAATCCAAACCTGAAATTAAAAAAGTAAAAAACAAAATAAAATCTTTAGCATTACTTTGAATTGAACCTTGACCTCCACTGTAACAAAAAATTAACTGTATCACTGGATAATTAGCTAGACATCCAGAAAAAAAATATGAAGCATTATTTTTCCAAAACAGTGCAGTGAGATTTTTGTTAAATATTATCGAGAATGTAGCGTCCATAGTGCTTTAAAGAAACTTGATAATCCTTGATTATTATTTTTTTCTAAACTTATTTGAGATAGTTCACAATATTGCCAAGTTACTGATAAAGAAGTCAATCTGATAATTACTTGTACAAGCTTACATGGTAGCTGAGTTTGAACCCTACTTTTCCCAAGAACAGATTCAACATTCAACAAAATTACGTAAAGATGCTCCTTTATAAATTTGTTTTTATTGTATATAATTGTGTAATGGCTACGTGTAGAATGAAAGTATAGCTACTTTGGGGATGAAGAAATTATGGCTCTCCAAATGTTGATGTACTACAATCCACAAGCTACAGTCCAATGATCAACTATGAATGTTTTATTTCAGAGGCTGTAAAGATTTTCCCTTTATGTTTTTAATTTTAAAGAAACACAAAGGATTTAACACCCAGACAGTGAGGACATGGCAGTACTGATTTACTGTGGTCAGAACTTTATCAAATGTTTCTAGTAGAGTAGAACTAGATTACTTTATCCTGCTTAGTTCTCTCATGCCATGTGGGTTTTGCTATTTTTAAATTTAGATTAATTATTATTTGGTTTATTATACAATTTACAGAGTAATTCTCATTTTTTAAAATTCTTATAGAAATATTGAATCTCATTCTTGGAAGGTACACAAGAACAAAATCGAATTAAAAGATGATGGAAGGAGACCATCGAGCAAGGAATAACATTAAAGGAGGATATGGCTGAAGCCTCCTTATACTACTTGGAGGACCCTGAATAGGTTGAGAGTTGGGGTGCCTAAATGTAAAATATAAATGTAAAAAAATATGTTCAAGCAGAGGCTCTTAACAGATAACAACACGCTATGTGAAGAGACACAGAGTCTGGCCCCTCTGCTGGTATGTTGGCTACTACCAGAAACATGTACCGATAATGACCTGTTTTTGGCCAATGACAAAACCAAGAAGGTGGCTTCATTCTGGCAGTTTAAAGTTTGACCTAAACACGGGAGAAGAGTGAATCTCATGTCCTTCCCATTCAAAAGCCCCCCAAAAAAGATAAACATTAATGAGCATCCTGAGATTCACAGGGGTGGGAAGTTTCACCTTTTTGATTAGAGCTGACAACCATGACTGGATATTCTAGGCATTTCTTTAATAGGTTTGGGCAGTAAAGGAGAAAGATCAGCTAAACTACTGACTGAAGCTCTCCGAAATCAATTATGAGAGATAAGCAGCTGCAGAAGGGTCAACTCCTGCACTATGGACAGTTAGGTTTGCTTTCAATACTTGCAAAACGTTGCAGGTATGAGTATGCAATCTAAACTGAGGTCCAAAGTCCAACCCCTGCAGATACCTGATGTCAGCCCTTCAAGGAAGTCTAGATAAGATGCAGAAACCATGAATTCTATCTTTATTGTAACATTCACACGTACTGATTTATGTCATGCCACAGTCTGATAGTGCATTTTTGAAAGAGATCAAAATGATCTCTGCATTTTTGACAGAGTGAGCATTTCCCCCACTTGTAACCCATCAAACATCTGGTGATAGGAAAAACACAGTTAGTTTCCATTTGGTGGCAGGAAGGTTCCTGATCTTATTATGGATAGTGCTGTTTACTAGATGACCCAGCAGCCATAACTTCCATCGCAACAATTTTAAGGAAGTCCAATGCAGAGAAAAGACGAAGACATTCTTTTTGTGCCAGAACATTGTGGGATAATTTTAAAATATGTACAGCTCACCACTGATAATGCCATTTAGAATAATAAGCTAGGTAAACATAACTATTTTTACATAATTCTGTTTCAGACACCTGGGGAAATCACCTAATCTTTTTTTTTTTAACTTCTGTATTAAAGAGATATTTTTCTTCTTCGCTTTTCTTCTGGAAATGACAGATGCTTCAAATCGCTAACAACCATCTTTATTTCTTCCTTTGCACATGTGGAAATTTAAATTTAAATATGTATATGTTTAAAAGTACTAATAGACGTGTTAGACATACATGATTAGAATAAGTTAAAATGATCAGGCAGTTTTGTAACCCTTCCTGACATAACATTGAAGCATCTGAACTGAACTGTCCTGCTGCCTATATGTCCCCAATTATACAACGTATGAGTAATAGTTCAAAATATTTCTAGTTTCAAAATTATTAACGTAAACAACAGGAATTTTAATCATTTTAACAACAAAACAACTGCCACTACTGTACCCTGAGGTAATGGAATATTTAATATGATACAGACTTTGAATCTTCTATAAGTTAATTGAGAATATGTATAGTATAAATACCTACCACTCTATATTGAATTAGGATGTTCATGACCAAACAGAATATATTTAAATTCATACTAAAAAAACAGAACCTTACTGAGCCTTAACTATGCATCAATAACATTCTCAAAATTATAAAAGTCAAAACCACACAATATTACTTTCTTGAAAAAAATATACATTTGCAAGTTGTATATAGAAAATCATCCTACCGTGAACATCCTGTATAAAGAATTAACCACTTGATTTCAGACACTCTATGGTGATTGATATCTTCTATCATAAATTGCATGAGAGAAATTGTAGGGCAAATACACACACACAGAGAAATACAAATCGTGATGTGATTGTGTTTTGGATGTTATCTGAATTTAAAAACAAGATTGGGAAGGAACCAGAACACCTGTCCCCAGTTTAGGTGCATTCATTGTGGGTTTTGTAAAGAAAACCCACAAACCCTCTTCACAAACCTGCATACATACGGACATAATAACTTATTTATGTTGTTTGGAAAAGGCCATTTCATATTGTGTCCTATACATATGTATTAATTAAAGCTAGGAACATTTCAAAGGGCCTCGTGTCTATTCGAGTTGCAATAGAAATATTTATACTTCTTCACTTTTAGTCATTAAAAAAATTAGATGTTGGGAAAATTCACTCTTTACTATTTTCTAGATGCTAGTAAATGAACCAAAGAAGGCAGGGGAGGAGGCAATTTTCATTCCAGGAAATTTTAATTAACAAAAAAGATGGAATATGCTTGCAAAACTATGAGGGACAGTGGAAATGCTGCATATTCCATTTTATTTTCATTCATCACATCAGTGCTTTCAGAATCAGTAATATCAGAGAAGTGGAGAATCAACAGTATAGTTTGCAGCACTCTGGATGTCAGAATACTGTCAATTTGGTCAAATGTTAAATTATGCCTTGAGAGGCCAATTTGTTGCTTGTTTGTACAATAATCAGATGTGGATAAAATTACTAGCTTCTCAGCGCTAACCATCACAAAGGCAGCTGTCAACTTGTACCCTGGGAATTGCAAAGAAATATATTTTGTATTATTGTAGTTTTAGTTTTCATTTGCGAACTGTTCTCAGAAAGGCTTTTTGAAGGTCAGAGTATAAATGTTCTAAACAACAAGTAAACAGCAGTTCTTTAGCAAGCAAAATGGCAAATCCTGGAAAAGTCAGTGATGTACATAAATGATGTTTTGTACTACTCATATTGAGAAGTACCGAATAGCTCACCAATTTATTTGCAAACTCAGAAGGAGTAAATCATGCAACAATGGTCTGACATTCTTTTATACTTGCCCACAATTTATTTATTATTTATTAAATTTATATGCCAATCATCTCACTGAGGTGACTGTGGGCGCCTACAATAACTTCATACTGAAAAGCATATTTGGTGTGTACAGTTCAGAGCAGGAAATCTTCCAGATAGCATCTTACAAATGCTCTCTGGAGTTAGGTAGGACTTTGAGGTTGATTGATGAGGCTGCTATAAAAGGAGGTTAACAGTATGGCTGTTGTCTCCATTCTTAAGATATGCTATATTTAAATTTCACCATTCTAAAATTTATAGCCTACAATTTACAGATATGAAAATATGGTGTCTTTATAGAAAGAAAATAAGTTGTTTTATTCTTGCACCTGGAAATTGTGGCAGGCTAATTGAAAAATAACTATTACCTTAGGCTTTCTCTTCCTCTCCAAGTTGGAAAGCAGAAAAGAGATATGTTTTGATATTTCATGTAAACGCTGTTGCAGGAAGAAGAAGAAAAAAAACCTCATCCTTTCCCTAGTAACATGTAAGAGTAAACTCTCTACTCAAACACGTAAAAGGTTAATGAAAACAAACCATGAAAGGACTGGCCATAAAACTGAAAAATCCTACTGGGTAGACAAGCTACATATTATTGTATCAGGAACTAATAGCAACTATGGCATGAATACAATGAAAGAATGGTCAGACCATATGAGTTATTATGCCTGCAAGCTTTTAGAGTCTGGAAGAATAGAAATGTGAATTACTGGACAACTCCTCTTTCTAAAATAAAATTCTGTGAGTACTAGACAATCTCTCATTTATGAATAGTCATGGGCATGTCAAGTCATGACCAGGCCCTGAAATCTCTTGTTGAAAACCCTACATTGAAAAAGCTAAGAAAGTCCTATTTTTGTTTAACAGATACCTAACAAAACAGATATTGTACATATAATGAAAAATAGATTACTGGTTTGTTACGTGGATTAAATGCAACACCATTAGTTTATGTTTTAAATAATTTTTAGAAGCTTCCAAGATTGTCTTTGCTGGGCATTGAAACTGGGCTACCATTTCAGGTAAATGTGTAGGACTAGTGTCGGTGGCTCGAACGCCATTTTTGTCTAAACTCCATTTTTGTCCCTGTTTCCTTTTTTTGAGCCTCCTGCTCTGCCTGTACCTTCTGGGAGTATCATGCAAGATTGTCATCATCAAAGAACTCCTAATGGGCTGCAGTCAATTCTAAGCCCGTTTTCTTATGGCAGATAAGTTCACTAGAAAGTTTGGCATGTTCAGCTGTCAATCTTATCAACCAGGAAGGAAAGGACAGGGGGCTAAAATGCTAAACTGGGATGGGTGTGAGGTGCTTGTTGCCTATTGCTTGTTAACGATGACGCATTTATATCCTTTAGGAGTTTATAAAAACTATGCTAATTTGTGTATTGGGGCTCCCAATTTTTGACTTGGGTCCAGGGACACGTCTTTGTTTCTGTGCAGAATAAACATATTCTGATAAACTGGCTCCTTTGCGTTGAGTTAAAAAAAACAAAAAAAAACCCAGCTTTTGAATGGGCCAGTCCAGAGTTTGGTCAACAAATGGTGTTGCACTAATACTGCTAGTGTAAGTGTCAGATATTTGACATATGCGCCCAATTAATACAGTTCATTTGTTCTCTTTACATAAAGTTCTACGTTTAAGTCAGGTCTATAGCGGTGGCCTTCAGATGATCAGAATGAGCTGATTTTTTTTTTAAATGAAAATCAGACACTTAAGTCACAGAGAGAATAAACAACAATGTAGTTGAAGCACTTAAGAGCTTAATGTAATGGGTAGTACAAAAACGAGTGTCAAAACGAAGTAGCACCAGTTTTTTTAAAAGCGCGCATAGTTAAAGTGAGCACCTGCATGCATTTGTCTCTTGGTACTACATCTAACTTGTTTGAGGCGGTGTGTGTGTGTGTGTGTGTAAGTATAAAATGATGGCCACCATCACTGAAATTCTCCAATGAGCTCCTGAGCTGATTACTCAGCAGAGTCTGTGAAGCAAATTGAACATACAAATCAGGCTATTTCCTCTTTTCCTTTCACACACACAAAAAGGATGTCATTTGATGCCATGCAGGGAAAGCCATGGAAATAATGTTCTTTTACCCTTTAAATAAAGACAAGTACAGCTTGGTGCAATTCCTAGCTAGACTTCAATATATGCAATTACCACTGTTAACCACAAAATGAAATCTCGGCTGGGAGATTGTAAAACAAGTGTTTGATTTAGGGATTCTAGCTGCCTCCCTTGAGAACTAAGGACCAGAAGAGAAGAAGCAATCTATTTATTATTAAACAAATGCTTTGCATTTTGTGGGCTGTTTTTCAATTAAGAAAACATCATCGGGCTCAATACTGGCCAGCCCCCTCACAATTCATTTTATAAAATATGAATGGTGAATGGCATTCAATTGTGGTTGGAGTGTCCATCAAGAACAAGGAAACTAGATTCGAGTCCACCTCAACTATGTGTGACTTTGGCTCAGATACTAAGAACAGGATAGTTGTTTCAGAAATAAAACTGAAGGGCCACATTGAGCTCATGGAGGAAAAATAGGATGAGGAAGAGGAGGAAGAGGATGGAGGAAGAAGGAGGATGAGGATGGGGGAGGGAGAACAATAGAAGAGGAAGGAGGAGGAGAAAGAGGATGGAGAAGGAGGAGGAGGAGGAAAATGGAGGAAGAGGAGGAGAATTGTTCCAGGATCTTTTTGCAAAGGGGCATCTTGGCATACTGCCTCTCAGGTACAGATTTCAGCATTTTTTGTTGTTGTTGTTGCTGTTGTTCCCACAGCCAAAGCTCAGCCCAGCAGACAGACTGCCCTTGCCTTGGCAGCAGCAGGAGGAAGAAAATGGCATAGGTAAGCTGGGTTGATGGTGTACTGCACAGGATAGCATGGGTCTTGGAGTTCAGGGTGGCCAAAGGACAGGGACTGGGGTATATAGGCAGTTGAGGGGAGTTGGAGTGATCTACAGCCATAAGTATGGATGGGTTGCCAAATGCCCCAATTTTGTTCACATGACTTGGGTGGGATAATGTAAAGCCATAATGTTAAGCATGGGTTATAAGTCCATTTTTTAACACTGTCGTAACTTCGAATGGTTGCTGAACAAATGGTTGTAAGCCAAGGACTGCCTATAAGCCTTAAAGTAGGCTTGACATAGTTATTAAAAGAGGAAATTTCTTTCTCTTGGCCATCTGATTAAGGTCGCCTTGAAGTCCATTATTGTCCTGCTCACGCTGATCTTTGGATTCATCCCAAAACTGTTCTACCTCATTTCACATAATGTTTCTTAAAAAGTCAATTCAAATAGCTATTTAAGTTTTCTCTCATTAAAAAAAAGTGTCTTTTTTATATTACTTTCTGGAACATTAGAAAATATATATAAAGAAAATGCAATTTTGGAATAATCTTGAGGCTGAAGACTACTCCCCCCCCCTAACTTGTTAATCTCTCTTGTAATATCTAATTCATAGTTCTTCATATTTCTATAGCAACGTATCTTACATAAGCTGGGTTACTCAATAGAGTGGTGAGTTGAAAAGTATCAATTGTAGCAGCACTGAAGCATAAACTTTCTAACTCCAATATAAATTTCTCACATGAATAGAACTGCCGAAATGTATGGGGAATGACATGCAGTAAAACTGTTCTGAAACCATAAAGAAGGGATTTTCCAGCATCAAGCAAAATAACTCCTTCCAGAATGTGGAAACAAGCTTTGAAAACGTTGCTTACAGCTTGCAGAAATGCTTCTGCATTATTCATTAAAAGAAACTTCCTGGAGAAGCAGCCACAGCACTTCTTGCTATCCAGACAATTCCCACACCAAATCAGCAGTAAAACCACTCCTATTCATCACAATTCCACTTCATGCTCCTTAAAGCCATTTGCTACAGATAGGAGATCGGAGGTGTTTTCACATACTAAGCAATTAACTACGTTATTTTAGTTACCATTCCCTTTAGCATTTTGGACTGGTTTCATTTCCTTTTAAAATAAATAAAAATAAAAGAAGCAGCTCTGTCAATAGGTTTTATCAGTGATAGTTATACTGAATTTATCATGTTCAGCTGTTTGAAAGATTCTGGAGACAAATATTAAGAGAAGGCTGTCATCTTCACAATGGCCAAGGAAAGAACAAGAGGAGCTATCTGTACTTTGATTACTATCTCATGCAAATCTAGCTTGGTTCCCCACCCACCCACCACGGTTAAATTGGCAGGAACGAACAAACAAGGCTAACATGTGTTTCTGGTCACTAATGTAATCACTGTACAAGATTAGAATGGGCGTGGAGTGTTTGTGAACTCAGGGAGGCCAGGGAATGAGGATGTGGGCTGTATGTATGTGTGTGAATGTAGTGAGGTTGGTGAAGGAGGTCATGGGATGAATGTGAGCAAAAGAGGAAAGAAGGGCATGGTGTGTGCAGTGAAGAGTGGGGGAGACTTTCCCAAATGAACTGAGACCTTTCTTGTTGGTTTCCCCATTGACTTTGCTTGTGGGAAGTCAGCAAGGAAAGTCACAAATGGAAATCATATGGCCGCAGCAAAGAGTTGCAAATGCAAGCTGGTTGCCAAGTACTTGAATTTTGTTCACATAACTTCGCAGGTACTGCAATGGCTAAAAGTTTGAGGCCCAGTTGTAAGTCCCTTGTTTAACTTCAAAATGATCATAACTTGAGGACTACTTGTATTGAAATGCCTGTGTGTGTGTGTGTGTGTGTGTGTGTGTGTGTGTGTGTGTGTAAATAAATAAGATGGGAGTTGGCTGAACACTAAAGGGAACCAGATGACCATTTAAGGAGCACAACACTTTAACTTATTTATACAGAATGGTGCATCATATTTTAACGATGGATGTACTAAAGGTTATTTGAAAGCATTAGACCCAGAAGTTAATTTGAAAAATGTCTGCCGTTATATAGTGATTGTGTTTAGAAAATGATATGGAAAAGGAACAAGCTTTACCAGATGATACTGATTCTGATGTGAAAGTGGGTATAAAAATGACTGGTTATGGGAATGATGTGGAAAGAGATGCTACAATAGATATATAAATGAAATCCAATGATGTTTTATCAAATAAAAAGAATTACCTGGATAACTTTCTTATACTTATAAAAGAGAGACATTAATATTGAGAAGAATTTTGTGAGAAAAAAAAAGAAAAAGTCAAGTTCCAAGACTTTATTTGATTGGATTAAAGATCAGTTTGTTAAAAGTAAAGAGAGGGAATGATAAGATGGTTTAGTTGCTCAAGACTAAAACAGATATGTTGCTGACTCTGGTAACATGTAATGGACTTTGCTGACCAGGACTGAATGATGAGGCTTCAAAGATTTGTTTATTGAAGAGATGAGGCATGAGAAGAAAGGATCATTTATTGTATTTTAAGAGAAAGTGATAAATTGCTAAAATTGTATATAGTTCTTATGAAGGGAGACTACTCTTTATATATTCACTCCACTTTCTTTTCTTTCTTTTTTATCTTTCTTTTTGGCACTTATTGATTCTTCTTTACTTTTACTCCTTGGTTTATATTAGTTCTTATCTTTTTAATTATAAACTTCAATAGCATTATTATAGAAAAGGGAATATGAAGTACTTATTAAAAGCAAAAACAAATAACTTTAGCTTTTATAGGGCAAACAGATAGGCCAGTCCCACATTTGAGTTTAAAACTACTGTATTATCATTAAATTTGTTATTAGATATCTTTAAGCCTATGAAATCAGAGGTAATGTCCCATTGAGCTTAACAAATAGATTTTCTTTACATATTGTTCTGGTTTACAATCAGGTAAATATATTTTTTTGCTTTTATTTAACCTATATTTGATAATCTTTCTAAATGTGAGCTATAAGTCTAAATATTGCATTTAAAGACTAGAATTTGGATTATGTACAGTTAAATAAATTGACAAAATCAACAAAATATAAAATAATGAAAAATTAAAGAATGTTCCACTGAATAACTTATGATTGCTATCTTTCAGCAGTTAGCTAATGGGCTTTTATTTAAACACAATTACATCTGTTCTCTTCTCAGCTTAACCTACTGTATTTTTAAAGTTTCTAATGATAGGGATCTCACTGCTTGCCTTTATAATTTGCTTCAATGCATGACTATTCTTGGAAACGTCTTCCTTATAAATTACTAAAATCTTGTTTTCTTTTGTTCCAGCCAAGACTTCCATATTTTTAAAATTAAATTTGGTTACTATTATTAGTGACAATTTATATTTGTGCCTTTGAGTCAGTCTTGAATATTTGACAAGTTTTCTTGGCAATATTTTTCAAAAGTGGCTTGCCGTTGATTTCTTCCTAAGGCTGAGAGGGAGAGAGTGACTGCCCAATGTCATCTAGCTAACTTCATGCTTAAGGGAGGACTACAACTCATGGTCTTCTGGTTTCTAACTCATTGCCTTTAACTACTACACCAAACTGGCTCTCAGCTCTGCCATTCTTGCTATACTCTGCTAGGCTGCTGGCAACCTGCCATAAATTGGAGGATGGGGCACAGGCATTTTGGGAAGAAGTGTAGGAGGAAGCAGGAGGAGCCAAAGCGGGGAGGGATTGGCACTGACAGAAGCCAGACATCTGAAAACCAGACTAATCCAGCTGCCGAAGGATGCCTAGCCTGGGAAAGTATGCACAGCCATTTCAAGACGTGCCTTACATCAAAGCGATTCCCAAAATATTGCACCAGGATGCTATTGGACACTGATAGTCTGGCGAAGGGGAGGGAAGAATCACCATGGAAAAAATTTTTGTAACTTTGCATGGGAAGTTTTAGTTCTAGCCTGCTTTTGCTGCAACCAGTAACCCTTAGTAAAAGCACCTATCACTCAACCGAATGGAGTCAAGGGTTTTCCTTTCCTAGGGACCTGGTGGGGCAGGTCTGACACTGATTCATACGATAGACAACAGCATGACAATAGTTATGTTGCTTGAACATTGCAAAGAAAACAAACTTACTCTATATACTTGCTAAATATATAAGCATATTAAATATCCTTAATAGATTACCAGTATGGAATATGGGGTCAAGGTCCACACTGCAATTAGAGAGAGATGGAAAAAAAACAACCAAATATATTCGGCTTTAGCTAAGAAAGAGAATATCTCATTCTCATTTAGGTTTGTGGGCTTGAAGATGATTTTCCTCTAAGGAAAATCTTCATCAGAAGCAATTCCACATGCTTCCACAGACATCTCCATGTCTGAAGATACTTCCAATCAAGATTCTGATGTTTGCTTTTAGAAGATGTGGGTACTCTATCAATGGAGGCTTTCAAGAAGAGACTGGACAGCCATTTGTCTGAAATGGTGTAGGGTCTCCTGCGGGTTGAACTAGAAGACCACCAAGGTTCCTTCCATGTCTGATGATGATGAACATGATGGTCTGATTAAAAGTAATGTTGAATAATTTCCAAATTTATCTTGAAATGTAAGGTTTTCAGTTAATGTAAGGTTGTTGCTACTCTACTGCTACTATGGGAAGAATCAGAGAGCATGTCAGGTCAACGATAAGGACACTTATATCTTCTCTCATTAATAAACAGCAGATGCAGTTAACTACATGACCTTACTGAAGAAAATATATCTTACAAAATAGAGCAGTAAAGACTGATACTAAATTTTCTTCTCATATATGATTAGTTGAGTGACAGGGGCATATGTGAAGTTGAACGGTGTATTTTTAATGAGTAAGGGAAATAAGGGATCCTCAACAATGAGCAGATTCTGAACATCACACCGGCATGCTATTGGCCATATCATATCACTTTTGGTCCTTCCTAAACTTTCTGTAATGATGGACGGTGCCTGGTGTGCATCTAAGCTACTTTGAAAGAAGAAATGCATAACACTTAGGAGTGATACCTTGTCCAGAAGCTCCTAAAAAGACAACAAAGGCCAAAGCATACATCAAAAGAGGCAATATTGAGACAGAAAGAGAAGGTAGGAAATGAAACAGGAACATACAGTGCTTCAAATCTGATGCTGCAAACATGGCTTGAAGAAGACAGAATTCTCCATGCCACATTGTCATTGCCTCCTTAAAGAACCTAGGACTGTACAGTAGCCACAGCAACACATAAAAATATACATTTCAGTTAAGAAAGTGCTGTTAGGATGGGACAAGGTATTTTGGAGAAGATGTGGGATACTCTTGATAAATTAAAATGTTTATTTTCCAGATATTACTACAGTTACTATGTGAGCCCAAGAAAATATGTTATTTAAGGAGATGCAAACAGGGGTGTCATGCATGCCCACACACTTTTCTTAAGCCCTTTTTAGCTTCAGATTCGAAACCTGGCACCTTCCTTGAAAGGATGGCTCTAGGCTTGCATTGTCAGAGGATCTTTAGAAAGTGACATCTCTTCATAAAATGAAAAATAGCCAACCTTACTCAAGGAAGTTACCTGCGGCTGTGCATCCCCAACAGAATAGGTGTCAATCTCTGCCAGAAATCATATAGGGAAAGGCAGCCTACTGCATTTCAGGGTAATTGGTTCCACTCCTGAATGGCTCTTGCTATTAAGAGATATTTTTTTCTATCATTCAATCAGAAACAATTTTCCTCTAACTTGAATCCATTGTGCATGTTCTGCATTCTGGAACTACACAGAACAAAGCTGAAGAGGTATAGTAGACCTCCTCAGAAGCTCATATTCAGCTTACGAACAGCTGCAATTTAAGAACCATTTCATACACATTATTTCTAAGCCAGATATCCCTCATCCTATACTTCCTTGTTTGATTTATTTTTTTCCTAAGTGAAGAGCGGACTCACTCACTCACTCACTTACTCACTTACTCTCTTAAATTTTAACCTGCTACTTTGATTCAGTTCTATAATTGTTGTTTCTATGTTCTAGAGTATCAGCATTCCTATTTTGTATCCTCTGAAAATCTGATTAGCATTCTTTCACCTCTTCACTCAAATATTTACTGAAAAATGTTACATTATCCCCAAGACCAAAAGATATGGTAGCCCACCCAACACGTTGCATGATGATGATGATGATGATAAGACATGTGGTGTCTATTTTCAGAGAAAGAAAAGAAAAAAGAGAGGGAAGGAAGGAAGAAAGAAAGAAAGAAAGAAAGAGAAAGAAAGAAAGAAAGAAAGAAAGAAAGAAAGAAAGAAAGAAAGAAAGAAAGAAAGAAAGAAAGTTTAGTAGAGTAACTACACAAAGATTTCAAGTATTTGATATATTTTACCAGCATTATGTTACTCTCATTATTATAGCATTGTACTAGATGGTTAATTGTTCTGTTTTAAATTATTTTTATGATTTTTGCCTATGAACAGTCTTGAACATACAAAACTTTTTTAAACAAATGAATAAAAACTTGTTCTATAAGTATGATTCCACCTATTGCAGATGGCAATAATGAGATGAGAGTGTGTTGCCAAAGACAGGAGTTGATGAATATAATGGGAGGGATACTAATTTTGAGTTCAGTTTCTTACAGTTTTCACTACAGATGTTTATGATGTTATCTCTGCTAACTCCTAATAACATCAGTCCAGCTTGAAGGAAAACATGGATTTTACAGATGCCATCAAATTTCAACTGGGAACATAGAAAATTAGTGAATTATTTTAAAACAGACTGCCCATTGCTCATTTTAATTAATTCAATGACTGAAATAGAAAGTCAGATGAGATAAAAAATGTACATTCCTGTGCTGATTGAATTAAGCTGTATAATGCCAAAATTAGAAGTGGAATTTTGTTGAAGACAGGAAGGCAAAGCTGAAAAATTAAAAAAGTAACCCATATATTTATGAGGATACAATTTTTATTTTAGTAACCATTTAAATTATTTTTATCACTATCTTTACATATTTAATAAATCTAAGTTGTTCTTCATGTGATAGTGTAAAAGCAGTTTAATATGGAAACTCTCAAAGATCAGTGGGAGACCATGAGTTCTAGTCCCACCTTACGCATGAGAACCAACTGGGTGACCAGTCACTCTCTCTCAAAGCCCAACTCACCTCACAGAGTTGTTGTTTTGGGGAAAATAGGAGGAGGAAGGAGTATTAGATATGTTCTCTGTCTTCAGTTATTTGTGAAAACAATAAAGGTGAATACAACCAAACAAATAAATGTAAGTATGAACCAGTTGCCAAGCATCTGAATTTTGATCACATAATCATGAGTATGCTGCAAAGGTCATAACGGTGAAAAATAGTCACTTTTTTCAGTGCCATTGTAACTTTGAACAGTCACTAAATGAACTGTTGTAAATCGAGCACTACCTATACTGATACACGTACTATTGAATCAGGCATTTTCGTCATTTTTAATTTTAATATATCCACAGTATCAAGATTAATGTGGGAAGACACATACGAAAACTAATTTACCTGAGTGTGAACCAGGGATGGTGCAAATAATTTATGTGAGCCTTTCTAATGGTACTTTGGAATGACCTTAGGAGACAGGAATAAGAGGCCACAGACTAGACAACCACCATGCAAGACGTAACTCAACCCACAGAAGCAAAGGGGTATGGAAAGGTGCTTAGAAGGGACCCACCCTAGTTGTCTTAGAAATGAAAGTAAAGGAGAGGAGAGATGCTTTCCAATTCTCTCAGATTCTGCCTTAACAATAAAAGTACTCTTAGTACTCAGGCTTTGTGGATCTTGTCAGGATTTCCTAAAAAGGCTGATAGCCAGTTTTGAACCAAAAATATTTAAAAGATTCAAGTCAAGACAGACTATGGCAAGACTTCTTCCATAATCTATCTCCCTAGAACTTGTTGTGCAGGCTTATAACATTTAAAAAATATATATTTAAATGGGAAATGAGGAGACAGAAAAGAAATTCTTCCTTTTCGTTTCTTAGCACTGAAATGGAAAGTAATCATGGGGTTTGCATTTTGACAAAGATGGAAATATTTGGGGGGGGGGAGATTGAACAGAGGCAGAAGCGTAGAGTGATTGGAGCAAGCATTTCTAATTGCTTCATTTGGTTATGGAAATAACAGATATATATATATAGTCAGACAGAGAGACAGAGAGACCGACCCATATAGTCACCATATAATACACACACACACACACACAGAGAGAGTTTACCACCTTGGTTCTTTTCTTGAGTCTGTTAAAATATTTCTTTCAAAATAGAAATTAAGATTGACCTTTTTAAATAGGTTCTTTCATCACATAGTGCGTTCTTTCTTTATGTTTGTAGCTGTTGAATAGATTTATCAGTACAGACAGACTGTGTTTTATATGAGGAGAATCAGACTCCAATACAGCAAGAACCATAGGATCTGATCTTTTTTTTTTTTAATTGAAAAAAGTTTTATACATTTTCATTTTTAACCCCAACCCCCTTCCCATCCTCCCCTCCAGT
>JANHFL010007946.1:13397-35573 GCA_032468155.1 Oxyrhabdium leporinum
GCTGTAAAGTGCTATTGCTATACATTTAAAAAAAACATTATGTCAGCATATTGCCCCCAATAATCTGGGCCCTCATTTTACCCACCTCGGAAGGATGGAAGTCTGAGTCAACCTTCAGCCTGGAGGGATTTGAACTGCCAAATGCAGGCAGCCAATAATCAGCAGAAGTGGCCTATAGTACAGCACTCTAACCACTGCACCACCGAGGCTCTGTATGCTGAGGACAGACTTGAAATACCTTTGTCATTTTTAAAAATTTGGTGAATGCTAGCAGTTCATGTTGAAATGGCATTTTTTTAACATAAATGATTGCAATGTTTAAAGCTATCAGCCTTCCTTCCACACTGCTCTTTAAAGTATTTGAAATGGAGCCATCTTGAAACTTGTAGCTGATCTTGAATGTAGGCAGCATATTAGACTAAATTTCCCCGCATCATTAATCCTGACCTTTGTGGTGAAACAGATGAAGTTCTAAGTCCTTTATTGTATTCATAATTTGATTAAAATATCCAGGTACATCAAAAACGTATCCAATGTACAGATTTAAGATTTTATTGACATTCTGAGTCCTCAAGCCTGCAGTCAAGAGTTTTCAGCTGCAGCTTGTTAGCCAGCTGATTGAATAGATGACTTCTGAGATTCAGAGGTAGGAGAACCAGGGTGATTTAGTCTTAATAGAGAATATCTTTGAGAAAAGCATAATAGAGTAGCACAGTGACATCTTCCCAAATGCAACAGCGCTCTTCTCAGAAGGTAGGATGGAAGGACCTGGAACCTTGTAATATGCTTTAAAGTTCTTGAAGAGAAAAATGGGAGGGAAGCATGGTGGCAATGGTATTGAAAGGAAGATTATTGCCTCTAAAGATCAGCCACACAAGTTTCTTTGGCCAGTGAACAACAACCCTAAGACTAAGGGATCTCTTTGTGGAGGCTAATTAGTACCATAAGGCTATGAGATACAGTGTAATACAATTAGGGTTGCATGTATCTTTTCAGAATCTGTGACTTGCAGTTCAACTCAGTTCAGCTGTGGCGGCCGCATCAATCGTTGTATTGATATGTCCTGGCGGTGTGACTTGGAAGTGGATTGTGAAAATGGATCAGATGAAGACAACTGCCGTAAGTCAGGGCTGCATGACTTAGTGATGGAGGCAATTGTGTCATAATGGCATCATAAAAGCAGATGGTGCCATAATACTGTCACATTTAATGAAGGATGTTATGTTAATTATAGTAAAACCAACAGGAATAGAGATTTGGAATTTCATTACTTTTTAAAGATAAAAGAGAATTTACCCTATTGTGTCTTGTAGACTTTGATTTTCAAATTCCATCAATCTTGCATTTTAGCGCATAGAAGCTAAAAGGTTACTTATTGCTGTCTGCCATATTTATTAGTGGAGACTTCAAGGTTTTTGCATTCATCTGCTGCAATCTATCTTGGGCAGGTAAAAGAAAAACAGCAAGACAGCTTTGAATCTGTGAAAAATGGTGTACACTTCAAGAAAAAGGCCTCTGAGTTGTTTAGTATAAAACATATATATGCATAATATATATATATGGATGGTGTCCTGTTAAAGACAAATGAATAACCTATTTATAATGTTTGTATCCCATTGTAGGTGTAGGTTGTGACTGATAATCTTGTCTTCTGCCTTTTTAGCTCCTAAACGTTGTACCGATAATCAATTCCAATGCCAAAATGGGAATTGTATTGCTTTTGATTTTGTCTGTGATGAAGATGATGACTGTGACGATAGCAGTGATGAATTAGATTGTCATGCCCCAACCTGCAATCCTGAAATGTTTCATTGCAACAGCTCAGAGTGCATTCCCAAGCTCTGGGCCTGTGACAATGAAGCAGACTGTAAAGATAAATCTGATGAATCACCTGAGTTCTGTGGGATCCAGCAGGGAGCCAAGAAAACCAATCCATGCTCTCCTTTGGAGTTCCATTGTGGGAGTGGCGAGTGCATCCACCAGCGCTGGCAGTGTGATGGAAGCTTTGACTGTAAGGACAGATCAGATGAGGCAAACTGTGGTAAGCATAAACTGAGCGCTTCTCTGGGCTCTCTGCAAAAGCTAAGGGAGGTTACAATACATATGGTACAAGATCCTTCATGGAAAGAGAAGTTTGACTTGAAACTTTTGTGGCTAAAGAAGAGGGTAAAATATCAATTATTTTAAGTAGCATGTTTCAAGATAATATGAAAGGGAGCTGGAACAAACTGCCTCGAGAGGCTTCAAAAATACTTCAGAGGAAAGAAATAGGAATTAGAAGTTATTTTTTAAATTAAAAAACTTGCCAGATACCCTGAGCAGAACAGGTGCTGCATGTATTCTCAAATCCAGACACAAGTGAGAGTTGAGCAAGATGCTGGACAGCTTACAATTTGCCCCCAATTTCATTCATGACACATTGCCCTACAGTAGCTTCTGGTAGGTATTGGCTAACAATTCAAGCTTGACAGAGTGCTTTTCTCTACTAGAGGTCCTCATTTAGTGACCACAATTGGGACTGGCAATTCTGTCATTAAGTGCAGCAATTGATAAGTGAAAGCTTTTCTTTGCTTTACAGATCTGCAAAGGTCAAAAATGTGAAGATTGGTTGCAAAGTTACTTTATTCACCAATGTAACTGTAAACGGTCACTAAGTGAGGCAGTCGCTAAACAAGGACTACCTGTAGTTTCCCTGGCTCTTGATAGAGCTATAACCAACACAATCTTGTATTGTTCTGGAGGTCCATTTCTTCACTCTTGGTGTTCAACTTGCATAGTGACAGTTTTTCATTTATTGCCCAAAAATATATAAGCTACTTGGTTCTGGTAGCTGGAGATGCAAATTTACACTCTGAGTAGCTTGGTTCCATGAAGTAAAATGAACTGTACTAATGTATTATGTGTCATGCAGAGCCAAACACCAGGTTGGCATAATGGTGTTCCTGGCTCTAAAGATCTTCTTGCTTTTGCTCAGTTAAAGCAACCTGCCGCCCTGATGAATTTCAGTGCAATGATGGGATATGCATCCATGGGAGCTTGCAGTGCAACAAAGAGCCTGACTGCAAAGACCTGAGTGATGAAGTTGGCTGTGTCAATGGTGAGCCCTGCTGGTAGCTTTATGTAGGAGTCTGGAGAGCCAGGGGTGGGGATGGGGGAGACAATTGTTCAGGGTGGAAGAGCCCATGCAGTCCTAAGGTCTTCAGAGAAAGCTCCTCTGCAGGTCATTCACAAAAGCAGGCAATGCATTTGCAAACAAGAGAAGAGATGGTCTTGTGGGGATACAATGGAGAGTGAGGAGAAGACTGATAACTGGTTTATTCATTCTTAAATGTTTGCCTGCATTAGCTTGTTATTTGAAGAAACTGGAACTGAGTTTATAGCATGATAATGTTTTACATTGCCTTGAAATGTTTTGTGGATGAAGGGTAGGGTTTTTTTTAAAGATAAAGAACAGTGTTTATTAAACTGTTAAATGCCTCTGCTCTCTTCTGTTGCTGCTCTTCTGTTTATCTTCACTTTCTGAACAGCTTTCCTACAAAAGCCAAATGGAAGCTGCAAAGTGAGATTAAACAATACTTTTTACTTTTGCAACAGTAACAACTTGCGAGGGATCAAATGTATTTAAGTGCAGTTCTGGAGAATGTATCAGCATGGACAAAGTCTGCAATGGATTGAAAGATTGCAGGGATTGGTCAGATGAACCTCTTAAAGAGTGCCGTAAGTATTTAATATTCCCTGAATATGCTGTGGCTGCAACAAGTTTGCTAAAGTGACCTTGGCTGAATCCTCCCTCCATTACATTAAGCAGAGTCAGAGCTGGTACTTGGTTAGCAGATCCCTAGAAATACTAGTTCTGTAAATTAGACCGGGAATTCGAAAAAGCATCCAGGAAGAAGGCATTGTCAAACCAGTATTTTCTTATTGTTGCAAATAAATAAATAAATAATCCCTACATGGATATTGTGGAGCAGGACCAGAAGGGACTCTCCTGTTGTTTTAGTTTGCTAAGCCTGCCCTGTTCTGCTTCAGATTAGAATTCCAGGTTCCTTGAGCAGAATTAACCTATTGCTTACCTGAGCAACCTAAGAGACTAAGACAAGAATTTTTCCAAGCCTGGCAAGAATTCTTTGTTTTTCCTAACTGGTGGATAGAGTAAAATCCCTGTGTTCTAACATTTTTGCCAGTGGGACTCTGGGGAGAAAGATATATTTTTCTGGTGTGATATTTGGTACATTGTGCCAGTCACTGAAGCTGAGCAGGAACAATAGATGTGGAGAAATTGTAATAGATGTGAACTTCAGCTGTTGAAAGCTGAGCCCGTAGAAATCCTTGCAGAACAGAAGCTTGATATAACATATAATTACTAAAATGTATACATGTATTGAAATTTCAAACAGAATAAGTGAAGATAAAGTGATCTAATTTTTTATTTATGATATAAAAATGGAACAATTGGAAAATATGTGGTTGAAAGGATTTAAATTTACACTGTGGTAATCTTAAAGAAAAAAATAGATAAAATGATGTACTTTTTGTATATGTAACTAGATAAATTGTTTAGAAAGTATAACAGCACTTCAAATTGATGTTCAAATTGATGTTCAAACAAGAAGGGAGATTTTATTATGTTTGGTGATAAAAAAGCTAGAAAATTCTGCACTCAAATAATTCAAATACACTGGCTAAGAATATTTTAAAGGTTAATATATGCACAATAAATGCCAGAGGTTTTTGTTTTGGGATTAATGGACAAATAGCTGGAAAAAAGGTTATGGAGCTTGTTTTTGTACGTAATTGTTTATAATTGTATAAACAAAGGTGGAAAGATCTGGCATTATAAGTAGTTCTTGACTTACAACACAACTGAGCCCAGAATTATGGTTGTAAGCCATGGTCATTAAGTGATCACCTTGCTTAACTACCACAATTCCTGTTCTCCACTGTGATTGTTGAGCAGAGCATGGGGTGCCTCGGGGTGGTGAGAGAGGCCCTGGGAGGCCTGGCACAGGTCCACATTACAGCATGTTATTTTCCAGAAGTGGGGACCATTTTGGGAGTGGCCACAATTCTGAGAACTCAAGAACTGCAGCTACCTCCAAAATGATGCCCGCTTCCAGGATGACACCATGTAATCTCTGTATTGGAAGGCAATACAAGTGGATCAGCTGGTTCTCCTTGAGAAAGGTGATCCTTGGAAAAGGTAACTGAACTGAGGTGTGACAGGAGGCCAAAGGTCATGGGACCCAGTGGAGAGGGAAGCAGGGACCTAGACAGGTGGGACAGGCCCAAGGGATCCAGAAGGATGGGATTGGGGTGGGTGGGTAAGATAGGCTGGTGGGAGGAGCTGCAATGTCTCTACAGTCGGTCTAAGAGTGGGTAGATTTTCAAGCACTCACATTTTGTTATTGTGGCCATGGGAGTGCTGCAGTGCCCATAACTTCAAATACAGGTCGTAAGTGTCTTTGTTCACTGTCATTGTAATTTTGAACACAAAAGGGTCATAAGTCAAGGACTATTTGTAACCCACAGTGGAGGAATAGTTGGTGAAAATAAAAATGATAGAACTTGCTGAAATGGCTAAATTGACTGCTCTGATCAGAGAAAAGACAGTATCTACATTTATTCCTGACTGAAAACCTTTTACTGATATTTTTCATGAAAAAGAAAAAAAATGAACTTAATAGTTTATGGTTTTAAAGATTAGACAGAATATGTTCTAGAAAGAAGAGACAAACTTATAAATGTAATCAGTGTTGTAAAGAAAATTGTAAACTGAAACGCATAATTTGTTGCCAAGATATGAAACAGAATAACAGAGTTGGAAGGGACCTTGTCATCAAGGCCAACCCCCCTCCCAAGCAGGAGACCCTGCACTATTTCTGACAGATGGCAGTCCAGTCAATGTATCTTTAGATAAATCATTTTGCAAAACAATAAAGGTTTGCAGATATTTGAAAAGATTAAAAGAGCTTGTTTCTCTGAGATTAGCTCCATAATATACTCTTCTGCTGTCTTTCCAGGAACTAATGAATGTTTGGCTAATAAGGGAGGTTGTTCCCATATATGCAATGACCTCAAAATTGGATATGAATGTTTATGCCCTGAAGGCTTCCAGCTGATTGATCAAGGAAAATGTGAAGGTAAGAACGTCCTGACATTTAATTTTCTATAAGAAGCTTTTGATTTAATGCTAGTTTTCCCCAACTTTTTAACCTCTGGATGTGTTGTTAATGTAATCCTCATCTCCAGTAAGCATTGATAACAATGAGGATAAACAGATATTTAAATTTAACTTATTTGGAGATAAAAATTCATACCTGATGAAGAGTCTATGGAGATTCTCAGTCATCCAGGTCATGGTTGTCCCAAAGGTGCTTTTTCAAGAGGCAACTGGACTTTGTTGTTTTTCTTTAAAGACGTTTCAGTTCTCATCCAAGAAGCTTCTTCAGCTCTGACTGGATGGTGGGGAATGGAAGGATTTATATTCCTTTATATTTACATATTCATATTTTCTGCAAGAAATAGAAATTCTTCCATTCCCCAATCAGAGCTGAAGAAGTAAACTTGGATACCATGAGGAATACCCTTGCTTTCACAAAGCACATAAAGTCTTTTTCAACAAAAAATTGACCAGAGAAATGAGCTATTCCTTTGAATGCTTAGCAACATCTTCTTGACTTTGTAGATATTGATGAGTGTCTCAACCCTGATGCCTGTAGTCAAGTCTGTGTGAACCTGAAAGGAAGCTATAAATGTGAATGTAAAGAAGGATATCAGATTGATCCACCTACCAAGGCTTGCAAAGCAATTGGTAAGTCTAGGATTCTGTCTGTGTAAAAGTACTGGTGAAAGCTTTTGGAAAATCTTTGACTGTTTTGTGTGTATGTACTGTATACATAAGAGAGAGAGATAGGGATTAATTGCCCTGGCGTCCCAGTGTCTCTATTCTTCCTTTACAGGCACTATTGCTTACCTCTTTTTTACCAATCGCCATGAGGTCAGGAAAATGACATTAGACCGCAGCGAGTACACAAATCTGATCCCCCATCTTAAAGAAGCAATGGCCTTAGATATGGAAATCAGCAACAATAAAATCTACTGGTCTGACAACTTTCACAAGAAAATATTCAGGTGAGTTAGCTGGAGCATGTGTGCTGCTTTTGTGACTGTTGAGTGAACCAGTATACTGAAGAAGCAGAATTGTCCTGGGAAAGGGAAATGATTCACCAGCATCCAAACAGGTTCTGTAAACAGATTTGTGAGTTGATGTCTTGGAAAATGAACACTTCCCTGGGTGCGGTGAAGGCAGGCTGAGATCTCCCAACAATTTTTAGGGAACTCTACTGTCACCTCAATAATTAGGTTGAATGACTCTCCCACTTCTGCTGCTGCAGAGCAGGAAAAAACAATACACCTCCAGCAAGCCCCATTGCCCCTGCAGACTCAATTGCACAAATAAGGTTTTCCGTCTGTTGTCTGCTGAGTAGTGCCTCTTGATGCCGGCAGAGTTTCATGAATGACAATAGCTCCTCTTCCTCGGGACTGTAGATGGTGCCAAAGCCAATCAATGGTGCCAAATGGTGCCAAACCAATCTTTGCCATCTGGTGGCAAATCCCAAACATCCCAGATGACTTGGCAAATTTTTAGAGTTCCTCAGCCACCTCAGTAATCCCATTTCCATCAATCCTATTCTTGCTAGAGATAGAAGGGACCCAAGCAATGCTCAACCCTGGTTCTCACCCAAGGTGCAGCCTTTCAGGCCCTCACCCAAACTTCAGAGGGCCTTGATATTCTTATATGAGGAACAAATGCAAGGGAGACAATGATGATAGTATCCATTGTTATTGTCCCAAATCACATTCTCAGGATCCACTCTGTGTTAAAAAGTACATGCAGCAAGAGTTAACTTGTCCTAAAATACCTTCCCCTTAACTTTGATGTCACAGAGAAGAATCCATATTCTAAAGCATGTCCTGTGCTAGCTGCTGCCAATCTCTTGTTATTAACACAAAATCTTTGGAAGTCTCATCAGCTTCCACTGGTGTCTGTTGATGCTCAGGCATCAGGATGTTAGGAAGACAGGCAAAATAGCAACCATGGATTTTGCTGTGGATTAAGTGAAAGTAATTAAATATGAGGGTTACTGTTAAGAAATAGGCATTTTGAGTTTATTGATTGCTGTTTGTATCAGGCTAGTTAAACTTTCTCTACTGATTAGCAAGGTTCAGTAAGTTGTTTCTGAATTATTGCTTGGAAGTATATGAAAAATTGATGCAACTTGCCCACTAATCCTGCACCCACCAAATTCTGCCATTGTGCAGCCTTTATTTCAATGAGGCTTCTCTCTCTGTCTTCCACACAGTACCCCAATTGATAAAGCTGGCAACCATTCCCACCATACCACTGTGATTAGCAGTGGCATCAAGGTTCCAGATGGCCTCGCTGTTGACTGGATGCATCACAATATTTACTGGACTGACTCTGGCCTAGGCACTATCTCTGTGGCCAGTAGTGAAGGCTTGAAGAGGAAGACTCTGATCAAGGAGGTTGGTGCCAAACCACGTGCCATTGTGGTGGATCCAGTCCACGGGTATGAGTCTTCTTGGAATATTTATTGTTGGGAAAATGACAGCGACCATGTCCTTCTCTGTGGGAACATACTGTAGAAATGGCTTCAGAATTATTAAGGAGAAGGCCCTGTGGCTTAATAGGAAAAAGGACATACTTGCATGAAGAAGATCCTAGACTAAGCCCCTGGCATCTTCACTAGATTCTGGGAAAAGTCATATTCAGAAACCTGGGCAACCAATTCAGCAGTTTCTATAAAGACTGCTTGTTACATCCTAGATCTGAAAATTTAGGACAGCACAAGCTGGTTATTATTTCTTATGATATTTCAAGTGTTAGAATTGTGGGAGCAGGAAAGGCTATTGGGAGAAACACAAAGCTTGGCAGACTAGGGAAAAAAGATTCAGGATGGTGATGAGTTTTGCAACTGTGGATGAGTTGGCTTAAATGGGCTTTTAGCTTTAATTGTCCTTTTCCCACTCCCTTTCTCCTCTTCCTTGGTAGGTTCATGTATTGGACTGACTGGGGGATGTCTGCTAAAATTGCCAAAAGTGGTCTGAATGGAGTGGACAGTTTCTCCTTGGTGAAAGAAGGCATTCAATGGCCTAATGGAATAACATTAGGTATGTCCTGCATAGCTGAGAACAATATCACTTCAGTAGACAATATGGTTCCGTTCATTTATATCTAAAGAGAGAGACTTTTCTTTCTGTTTTCTGTTGCTTGGCTCCTGATATTTGTTCCTTCCCTAGCAGTCATTTGCCTCATTAGAGAAGCATAATACAGTTTTGTAAGCTCTTCCCCCATTACTAATGTTGGACAATCTTGGGTTGGAGGCAAGCAAGGCAACGATACAGCTTAGGACATGGCTGGATAGTGAATCCTAACCCAGAGAATCTGCTTTTTCTAATGGATTCATAATTGTTTTCCAGAATTTGCCTGTAGAGCAAACAACATGGTGTCCTTTTTCTATTTTTGAGCATAATTCCAGTAATCTTTGAGTTTAGATTTAAAGGAATCCAAACCATAGGGAGTCAAGTTTTTCCTTGTGGATTTCTTTGAGGGCAGATTTCTCAGTATGAAAATGAGAATAGCTTCCTGGAAGTTGTTTGAGTCAAAGTGTTTCTGATATCGAAAGTAGTTTAGGAGACCTTAAGGGAGACAAAGGTCATAAACTGACCTTTGAAATGAATGAGCAATTCAGCAGTGCGACTTGGAAATTTTGGGTTCTCCCCAAAATTGTCTCATGTGACTCATTTTCTATCCTAGACTGCTATGGCTTGATGGAGAGGGTTTTTCTTTGCATTGGAACAAAATAATGTGTAGAATGTTGCTGCATATCATTTTAGCATTTTTCTTCTGTATTAGATCTGATTACTCATCGCCTTTATTGGGTAGACTCCAAATATCACTCAGTCTCTAGTATTGATGTGAATGGAGGAAACAGAAGGACTATCCTTGTGGATGAAGAGATGTTGGCTCACCCTTTTGGCATTGCAGTCTTTGAGGTATTGTAGGTCTCTAACATAGTTCTGAATCTTTGGCAATACAGGTAATCCTCGAGTTATGACCAGAATTGAGCCCAAAATTTATGTTGCTAAGTGAAACATTTGTTAAGTGAGTTTTGCCCCATTTTATAACTTTTCTTGTCATAATTGTTAAGTGAATCACTACAGTTTTTAAGTTAGTAACATGGTTGTTAAGTGAATCTGGCTTCACCATTGACTTTGCTCGTCAGAAGGTCACAAAAGCTGATCACATGAGCCCGGGACACTTCAACCATCATAAATATGAACCAGTTGCCAGAAATGAACCAGAAATGTGATGTGATCATGGGGTTGCTGCAACTGTTGTAAATGTGAAAAAGTCACTTTTTTCAATGCCATTGTAACTTTGATCACTAGATGAACTGTTGTAAGTCGAAGACTACCTGTACCAAATAGTGATGCATGGTTGCTTGGATAAGATACTTGCCCTGAGATGGAATTTAGTTGTAATATCTTTTTTCTGGTTTATAATCAAAAGAGCCATCATCCCCATCATCAGATTAGTAGAGATAATTGACAGAAATAATTGTAAATCCCAGTCCAGTTTAAATACATGTAACCCATCCTGTTGCAGGAATACTTAAAAAGTTGCTAGCATTTCTAAAAGCCAATAAATAGATCATAGGATTATAGAGAACAAATAGAAGAATTGGCAGTGGAAATTCTAATTTTATGCATCTGGGGCACACTTGAGGAAGGCTGTAAAATTGTCAAAAGCATGGATTTCTTGATAAAAATCTAGACCAGGTTTACCTCTCCAGATATTAATGAATTGTAACTCCCATCAGCATGAAGAGTAGAGAGGGATGTTTGACAATTCATCAGCACCTTTATCACCACAGAACTCCTATTCTTGCTTATACATTTGATATAAACAAAATAAACATCATGATTAAAACCAACTTTCTATTGCATTTAAAGTTTGTTTTAAAACCTAAAGCAATTTATTTACATGTTAGAAGGAGCCAATTTATCAGCAAATCTTAGACTTTTTAATCCCCCCCTACCCCTCCTTAATTGAATGAATTCCGCTTTTGCCTTGGGAAACTAGTGGCTGGATAACTTTGGAAGAGTGGAATACAAAATTCATTGTCCAAATTAACCCCTTATCCAGGATAAAGTATTCTGGACAGATGTTTTAAATGAAGCCATCTTTAGTGCCAACCGCCGAACCGGCTCAAATATTGTGAAAGTGGCAGACAATCTCTTTTCACCGGAGGATTTGACACTGTTTCATTCTGTGCGGCAACCAAAAGGTAAGATGTCTCTTCTTTTTTCTTAGTTTAAGTTTAGGGGCTGGCCTTTGTTAGTTATCTGGGTCACTACCTAAAACCCGATAACTTGTTTTTTTATAAAATCACCCATTTAACTTGTCCATAGCTTGTTAAATCATCTCTGAAAGAAGAGGGCTTGTCTCTTTTTCAGGTACAAATTGGTGCGAGAAGAATGGCATTCCCAATGGAGGCTGTCAGTACCTTTGCCTTCCCGCTCCCCAAATCACTCTCCACTCCGCCAAATACACCTGTGTCTGCCCTGATGGCATGCACCTGGACACTGACATGAGAAGCTGCACCCAAGGTACAGAGGCAGAGAGGACAAAGCCAGTGTCCTTGTATGAACCATGGAGGAAATTACAAAGGTATAATGCTGCCTTGCATGACAATTTTGAATAGCAGTTTCTTCTACCATTCAGATCCTGTTACACCTGATACCCCAACTGTGCACTCTGCTAAGATCTCACCTACAGCATGGCTACTATCTACAAGTAGGACTCCAACTCAGAAAACTGATCATCTGCCTGCAGATGTGCTGAATAATGTTGTTACCAGCATCCCAGAACATACCACTCATGAGATGGTCACTCTGTCCCAGCAAGGTGAGAGGCTTCTCTTTCATCCAGGGATCCTGGATATAATCCCTTTACCTTTCAGTGCAAAACCAATTATCATCAATTACTATCATTTGCCTGACAATCAACTGGCAGCCATTGAAAAGATACAAGAAATCTATCCCGAAAATAAAACATTGGTTCCATCTTGCTAAAAATATCTTCCATGCATTAGTTAAGATTTTGTAGCCTTGGAATAAGATCTCTGTAGTGAAAGTGTAGTGTTAGAATTTACCTAACCCTGAGTGGAGAAAGCTGAATCTGTTCTGCAACTGAAGGAGGTTTCAAACTGGAAGACAGGTGATTGTACTCTTCTTTTTCCATAGAAATTTAGTGCATACTTTGTTGGAGGTGTTAACTTTAGCCTCTCATGTTCCTTCCCTCCATAGTTCGAAATGGCATCGCTGCAGAAACAGATGGGACAGAACGGAGGGGTCCATCAGCACTCGCTATTGTTCTACCTCTGAGTAAGTTTCCTATTTCAGAAGAAGTCCCTGCTTGGAGTCAGGAGGAGAGAAAGATGTTCTAACTCACAATGGTTAATATCTTTCATTAATGGCCATTACAAAAAATAAGCATTTTGCTCAGAAGGCATATTAATGAAATTACTAATTAATTATGATTTGATCGCAATTTTTACATGTATAATTACTACGTTCCTTGTTCTAAGCCAGGGGTGTCAAATTCTATTTCATTGAGGGCCGCTTCAGGGTTGTGACCTTGGGGGGCTGGGGGGGCTGTGGCAACTCGATGTCACTCATCAAGGCTATTTTTGGCTGCAACAGCCTCCTGCAGGCCTCTGCCAGTGAAAACGGAGCTTGGGGAGGCCATGCACAGCTAGCCCAGGCTCTGTTTTTGCTGGCAGAGGGCTGCAGGAGGCTGTTGCGGCTGGAAACTGAGCCCAGGAGGGCTGCGCGTGGGCCTCCCAAGCTCCGTTTTTGCTAGCAGAGGCACCGTGGACTGGTTCTTTGCTGTTTCCAGGGCGGGCCCGTGGGCCAGATCTGGCCTCCGGGCCTTGAGTTTGACACCCCTGTTCTAAGCTATTGTGATGGATTGCTTAAAATGATGTGTCTTCTTGGGGGTGGGTTTCATTTCAGTGCTGATTAGTTTAGTCTCTTTTGGGATTTTCCTCATTTGGAAGAATTGGCGTCTCAAGAACATCAACAGTATCAATTTTGATAACCCTGTTTATCAGAAGACAACTGAGGATGAAATTCATATCTGTCGGAGCCAGGAAGGATATACATACCCATCGGTAAGCCAACATTCAAGATAAAAGCTTCCACAGGGCAGTTGCTGGGGCAATATTGGGCCATATTTCAAAATTACTGCCAAGATAAATGGCTTCCTTCACTTGCTTTACAAGTAGTCCTTGAATGTATAGTGGAAATTGGGGGTGGAATTGTTGCTGTTATGCAATGCAGTTGTAAAGTGCAACCATTTTGCTTAGTGTCTGCAATCTAAGATGTCCCAGTTGCCATCATTAAGTGAATGACCTGGTCATTGGATAAGGCAACCCTCTACAGATGGCAGCAGCTTGCAATCTCCCCTGCCTTTTCCCCCACTGACTTTCTGGGAAACACCAACATGGAAGATTGCAAATGGTGATTGCATGATTGTGAGATGCTTGGCAACTGGTCATAAGTGTGAGCAAGTTGCAAAGTATCCAGATTGCAATCACAGGAGCACTGAAGTAGCCTAATTTTGGGGACTGAATGTAAGTCCCTTTGTTTAGCACTTTGAACAGCTTTGAACACTTGCAGAATGAATGGTTGTAAGTCAAAGATTACTGGCACTGTTGCTAACCCAGCTTGATTCCTTACCGCTTTAGTCTCATGAGCACAGAAAATGCCTTCAGTAATGTTTTGCTGAAATTGGAGGATAGAAACTGGGATACTTAAATTTCCAGTTTATGCAAGTTTCTTAACAAAAAGTTCATATTGGTTGAACTAGAATTTAGATGTTTCACATCCATGGCATGTACAGAATATAAATGGAATATGTAGTTGTTCTTAATCTGAATTCCTTTAAACAAGTACAAATATTTTATCAAATAGATACCTTTATTTTTTTAGAGTTCCACAAGTCAGCCCTTTGATACTAAAAAAAATATTAAAAAGTATTTTAAGTGCAGCCTAAAAGTTTGCAGTGTCATACTATTACATTAATTCAAAAATTCTGAGCTTACCAATTGTCTTTTATAGCGCGTCCTCCACCGGCAATAACCCATTGGTTTCTCTTTTTAGAAATATGGGAGTAAAGCAAACAATTTTGGTTCCATCCTTATTGAAGGCAGATGAAATTTATTCAGAGGAATTGTTGGTTTGCTCCAAATGATGGAGCTACATTACTGTAATTACTGTAGTAACCAGGGGTAGGCTGCTGGGGGTTCGCAAGGGTTCCAGTGATCCTCTAGCTAAGATTCTGTGCAGTTTGGCAAACCCCCAAATCCCACTGCTGGCTGGTCCCACCCCAACTTATAGATCCACCCACTCCTCACCTCGTCTCCTTTGGTCACTCGCGTCTGGCTCCCTCGCTCCCTTGCCCAATACGAGCTCCGCACAACAGCAGCAGCAGCGGCTGAGTCAGGCTCGAGCAGAGAGCAGGTTGAGCGTTTCCCCAAACGATGCTTGATGTTCAGCTGCCAAAAAAAACGGATTCCAGAAATAGCATCCTGCCGTTTCCAGCTGCATTAGGCAGTTTCAGAAGCAGAGAGAAGCAGCTGGATTCCTTATAGGTATGTGAAGATCAGTTCAACCTTGTTATTTTTATTTCTAAGAATGCCTGGCTTATTCAAATCTAGATTTTTTTAAATTTATTTTTCCTTAAGCCAACAATTAAGCAATATAAATCAGCAATTAAAAAATAATAAAATAAAATAATAAAAATAATAACAAAATAAAAAAACCTGATATAACTGTAGTTATAAAATTGATCTGGCAATTTTTAAAAAACAGGCAGGGTTGTTTTTTAAGAATTCTCTGATCAAGTCAAAATAGATTTCAAAAGCTACAGTTATATCAGTTTGAATTTTCTTTTAATTTTTGTATTTCTTTAATTGTTGACTTAAGTTGTTTTATTGTTGGCTTAAGGAAAAATACATTGAAAAAATCTGGATTTGAATAAGCTGCCTAGTATCGCTGCCACTAATTTGAGGGGAGAAAGCCTGCAACATCTATTTTAAAAAAATGGTTTGGTTTCAGCATGGAATTCCAAGCAGAACGAAGTTGCCATTTTGAGCATAAAATAGCTAGGCCTTCACAAAAGTATTTAAAAGCCATTATGGTAGCTTTGCAAGAACAAATGGCTGGTTCAATCCTTGATGGCCCATTAACAAAGGTGGGGGGAAACTCAGCTCTGCCTCCATGTTATATTTCTCTTTTAGGGGAAATATTCTACCTTTGAAATATTTCCTAAAATATTTCATTTTTCTAGGAGAGGGGTGGGTGCTAACTTCAACACTACCATAATAGGCTTTTAAATACTTTGAAAAGGCTCATGTTGCAGATCTTCTTTTAAAAAAAAAACATGTCAATTTTTAAGAATGGTTTAAGCATGTAATTTCAAGCAGGACAAAGCTGCCATTTTGAGTGTAATGGGCCTTTTCAAAGTATTTAAAACCCTAACTTCATGAAGGTTCCAGCCCTTGGAAGCTGGTGTTCAGTTCCCTAACTTGATTTCATACCTTTCCTCTATAATCCAGTATTCCATAAAATAGAAAATGCTTTCTTTCCAAAGTGCTTAGCATCTCTTTTGAACTGTCAATGATTGTCCTATATTTATGAATCTATAGTTTTCCAAATGTGAAGCAGTTCTTAAGATCTCCAGAAAGTTGATTAAAGTGGATGAAACTTAGTTTGTCCTCTACCATTAAAGGTGGGAGAGAAAATGCCATATAAAACTTGGCTGGCAAAGATCACTTAGCTGCCAAAATAAGATTTGACGTTAAGATTTTCTGAACCCATTCCACTTAACGCACTTCAATGGTTGTTTTCTTCATTCCACATCTTTTTTTCAGAGACAAATGGTCAGTCTAGAAGATGATACAGCATGAAATTGTCTCTACTCCTCAAGTGCCTCTCTCAGGACTTTGCTGCTTATTTTCTGGGACGAACACAAATGGTCTGGCTTCAGTTCTCTCCCAGGCATCCAATACTACTCCCTGAGTGACTTGATGGATTGTTCCCACTCTCCTTTATTTTTTTAAGAAGGGCGGGGCATTTGTCAGCTTCCAGTTTATCAGGACATTGAGCAATTTATGGTATTGTTGAGTTTCTATGTTTTTTCTATATTTATTGTTGTGCCCAGCGCTAACAGGACATTGGTACCTCTGATATGCCCTGGGTCTCCTTAATCTGACATGGTAAGAATATTCCTAAGTGTGGAAAGTAGGGATTCAACAAAAAGAAGTTCTTCTCTGGATGCAAGTTTGGGTGTGGTGAGGTCTCCCTGTGGAGAGATCTTTATGCCTCAATTTTTTACACATGAAGTGAGCTTGGAAAGGTTGAAAATCTAAATCTAATTTAAGACAAGAAGCCAAAGTCACCTAATCCACAAGCTTCTAGATGCCACCTTCCTTCCCAAACTAGACCAGAGAAGTTTTAAAAATGGATCACATCATCCATGTTGTCAACAAAAAACATTGACTTTTATTTTCTAACTCCAAAGGAAAAAGTTAAAAGTATTGAATCTGTTGTGAATCTCCTTGTTGGTTCAGGGTTGCCTGTTTTCTTCCAGCTTTGTCTGTCCAACCTACCATGCACTTTTGTTTGTTGGTTCATTTTGTGATCTACATAGCCTGTAATGTATAACAATATTTGCACTTGATTGTTTTCCTTGCCTCTCTGGTCCCCTGTGTCCAGAAAGTAAGAGGGTGGAAAAAACTAAACCAATGACACAAACGGGCTGACTGCGGGTTGTTGCTTTTGCTTGGTGCTGGGCCTCTTTGCCTTTAGTGCAGATAAACAAAAAAGGGCAATAGACTGCTGGCCAAAAAACAGGAATTGGAAGCCATTTTTTTCATATTCCGTCTCAAGTCACTTCTGTACTGTTGCCTTAATGCTGCATTTCTCTTTTCTTCAATGTTACCTTTTTATACTTGTATCCCTTCCCTTTCTAAAGGAAATGTTTTTTATACTGGGAGGGAGATGCACAATGGATTGTTCCTTTTCCACTAAGCCCAGAACCAATTTCATGTAGAATAGAAAGAACCTATCCTAGATGTGTCACTTTCTACAGTTGAAGGCATTGTCTGTCACACATTCTGAAGTGGGTTAAAACTAAGCGTATTTGCTGTTTGGCAACTGGATTTTATGAAATGGTAAACAATATCTTGACCACTTGCTACTTTTAAAATACTAGTATTGATACTTACAGAGAAGTAGAATTAGGATATAAATATAAAAGAACTGCTATTAATATAACCTTTCTCATTCCATCTCAGAAATAGAAATTGTGCAACCTGTCTCCCTTCAATAATCTAACAATCATTGACTAGAATGACAAGGATATTTTGCTCTTGGCCTGATACTTCTAATTCCCTTCCCTTTGAGAGGAAAAGCACTAAATGCAAGGAGGGAGCCCTCAGATCTTTTGTCCTAAAGCTGTGAAAGATGCCAACCTCTTTCGCGTAGTATAGAGTGTATAAATAATGTACGTGGTTTATGTTGGTATAGATTTCCTTTGCACAAAAGTTGCCTTGTCTATTTGTAGATATGTTCATAAAAATATGACTTATTTATTTATGTTTATATTATTGAAGTTAATTGGCTTTTTTTTCTGTCCCACCTCACATTGCCATGTCTTTTTCATTCTTTTCCCTTCCACAAAAACTACTTCTAGTGTATCCACGTTTGTGTGTATGATGTAAATGTTGTGCCCCTATTTGAAGTAAGCCTGACAAGGTGAACACAGTACAGTATACAACATACACATTTGTGGAAGTGTACTTTTCAAAGAGAACACAAGATTTATTGCTACTTTACATGGTTTCGACCCTTAGATTGATGGTTTGAATCACAGATTATTTTTGCTCTCCTACTGGTGCTCTGAATAGCATACCTGGTAGCAAGGAACTGATACCAAATGAATAGTTAATTCTGTCTTCTGCAAGATTTATGAATCTAGTGAACTTAGAAGAGGTATATCTCCCTTAGATTTAACTGCATTTTCATAACTAGCTATAGCACTGCATGTTTTTGTTATTGTCCTCTGTTGCCCAGGTTCTTCTGGGTTAGCAGAATTGACTACAGCTGGAGGCAGCTGGGAATCAATTGTTTTTGGTTTTGGTGCCTTTTGCTGTTGCACTGTGAATTTGTAAACTTTTAATTCTGCATCACTATTAGAATTGCATGTGAGTGAATCGTGAGGGTCAACCAAAGTTTCTAATGATCAATAATTATAGAAGGTTCTGTTTCTACATCTTCAAAAAAGGACAGAAAATATAATGTAATAATTTAGGGGCCTTAAATAAACTTTGACTGTTTTTAGGGTATTAAACATCATCACAGATGCTTTTTCTGAAATCGATCAATTTGACATATTTTTTTTTTAAAAATCACAAGGTTGACGAAAGGGGTGCCTCCTGTGAGAAACTTCTCTTGGAGCACTAAGCAGCTGCTTTAATATTTCAACCTCTGTCAAAGTAATTGATTATTAAAATGACAATCCTTGTGAAAATTCTCACTGATTGGAGACTGAACCCTCAAAACAGTCTAGGCATATTCAGTTGGGTTTTCTTGGTTTTGTTGCGTTCTAAAATTTGCAATTTTTTACACAAGCATCATTGATGTACTACTGTGGACAAAAGTGTAGATTTGGGGAGTATTATGCCATTTCCCCCCCCTCCAGCAGTCTAGAACTCTGTTCTAATACTTCTCATGCATCTGTATGACTCTCCCAAGCTGAAGAATAGAACCTTAGGGTGAAACTGTTTTCATTTTATGAAACTAGAAACTTTTCAGCCTACAACTCATAAGCCATGCACTTAACAAACTTGTTCTGGTCCCTGGAAATCAGGTTTCAGGATGTTTGGTAAATCTCAGTGAGTTTTTCAAGTTGAAACTTTTTTCAAAAGCAGAAAAACTTGTGGAAGATAATTGGGAATGGGTGGGATGCTGAAAATTGCCAGCCTTTGCTTTGTTCACTTGCTTCTGGTGTGGTGGAAAGTTGAAGAATGACTTGAAATGCAGTGGATGGTAGGGTTCTCCCTTCATGCTTGCGAGCATTGATGCTATTGCCTTCCTGATATAGGCAAAGGAAATGCAGGTTAAGTTATTTTAATTGATAGATAAACTGGTTTTATATGTAAACATCTGACAAGTAAATTGTACCTTTACAGATTCATTGAGCTTTATTTTTTTAAATATTAAACATGCCTCTTTTGAAATTTATGGGATACTTCCCCACATATTGAATGAATTTAATAAATATTTAAATACGCTGAAAGGTTTAATGCTTTCTTTCTGAATTTCAGTATAAGTGTTGACTTGGGGGAGGAGTGCTCTTCGTCGCTTTGTCTCAATATGTTTAAAGTTGATGCTTTTGGATTTGTGCAAATACATAACATACTGCTTTTGTGAAACTGAATTCAAGAAGACTCATGTTGCCAAGTCCCAAATGTAGATATTATAGCCAAGGCTACAATAATTGTTTAGATAGAATGATTGCACTGGCATTCTGGATGGTCTCCAAGAAACCAAAATCTTCCAATATGAAGAAAAAACTTGTTTTGGTGATGTTTTTATTCCCCAAGAGCCAGTTTGGTGTAGTGGTTAAGGTGTTGGCCTAGAAAGCAGGAGACTGAATCCTGCCTTAGGTTTAAAAAAACTAGCTGGATGACTTTGGGCCACTCACTTCCTCTCAGAGCTCACCTCACTGGCTGGTAATTGGGGGAATAGAGGAGGAAGAAGTATTAATATATTTGCTGCCTTGAGTTGTATATGAAAAAGGATAAAAAAAACCATGAAGATACAGTAGTATCAGCTGGCAATGAACACAACATCACACTTCTGACTTACTCCAGGCAAAGGCATATTTGCTTCATCAGAATGTATGAGCTAAAAACCAAACAATTCAGATCCTCTTGCCTATTTCAGGGGTTGTTATGACCTAGGTAGTCAAGATGAGGCAGGCCTTTAGAGCAGGGGTGTCAAACTCACGTCATGGCAGCATCACGTGACGTATAAGGACTTTTCCCCTTCGCTAAACTGGGCATGGTTGGGGCCAGTGCATGATGCAACCAGTCCACGGGCCGGGAGTTTGACAGCCCTTCTTTAGAGAGTACTTTATTGCTCTCAGTAAATGTTCCAACAAACGGCCCTCCAATGACTGATAAGGCTCCATTCCATGCTACCTTGAAGACAGCTCTCCTCAGTTCCCCCAAACAACAGCCCCTATATTACAAAGAAAGTCTGCAGAGTAGGGGTACACTCACAGGGCAAGGTCCAGGATTCCAAGTCCAGTCCACCCAACTAAGCAAGTCCACGAGGTAAAGTTCAGGGACAAGACAAATGGTAGTCCTTGAGGTAAAGACAAGGTAGAAGGAAAAAGGCAGTTCTAAAGGCAAAGCAAAGGGCAAACAGTCTATAAGACAAGGGCAAAGTCCAAGGCAGAAGGCAGTCCTCATGATTAGATAAAGCAAAAGGCGAAAAGTAGTCTTAAAGGAAATGCAAAAGGCATGAGTCAAAGCCAGGGAAGTGTACACCAAAACAAGGAGATGCTGTGGGGAATTAGTCTTTTAAGTCACTGTTCCTGGAGCGGGGTGACCTCCCAAGTAGCCTTGAAACCTTTCTCTGAGCTTGCCTATGCTCGGCTCTCCATGCCCTTGAATCAAGTGGGAGAGGTAGCTGTTTCTCATCAAGAGGGGATCTGCTGCCTATCAGCACCACTGCCTGTCAGCAGCCGATCCTCCCCATCCCATCAACCCATAAATCTAACAAGACAAAAAAAAGAGGATCAACTCTTTCCATCCCAGAGGTATCTAAAAATGTGAGTAATGAGTACATGACCCCAGAACCCTTTTCACCTCCAAGGACTATAGTAATGCCGGACCCCTCCATAATATTGGTCCTCCACCTCTCCAAAAACTGCCCAATTCATTCCCTGGAGCAGAGAGATATTTTCCTGGAGAAAACCCCAGCCAACCCTGTAACAACTATATCATGAAAGCCTTCCATGCTAAAAGTTGCTGAGGAACACTGCCCTAAGCAAGTGAACACTCAGCCGCTTCTGCATATATTTTACCAAATTTTAATTTTTGAAAATATTCATGGATTCCTTGGTACATGTGGAAGTGCTGTGCACTGTCTCCAAAGTTTTTAACATTGATTCAGGGCCAGCTATCCAGGAAAAGAAGGACATGTTAACAAGCCCCTCCCTGGCTGGGATATAAGGGGGAGGGGTGTGGGAGGCACGGTTGTCGGAGACAACAGTTCATACTCCAGAAGATTTCCCTCCAGTGGATTCCTTATCAGGATTTCCTTGCCACTATCCAGGTTGCTCAGGACTCTGTATTGAGATTGAAGTGTTAATTGAGGCTCCCTGGTGGGGGGGACGGACGGACTCCGAGACTGCTACAAATCACCTAAGGATGTGTGACCTTGAGCTTTGTCAGTGAATGCCTGTATTCCTGCCTTTCTAAATAAAAAGGTTTCTCCTCACGAGGCTGTTGAGTGGGGCTCGTGAAGGTTAGGTCAGAACAATACACACAAACACACATAAAATCACAGTCCATTTTGAATACATAGCAGGGAAAAGTATCTTGAGAGTTAACAAGGTTGATACTATATAGTATAAAGCTATTACAAAATCTAGTTCTGCTTCTGATAGCACAAAGCCTCCTCTCAGAAATACTTTATTAAATAAGAAAATAGCTGGCAGTAGAAATGGGTGATGGGGAGAATACTGCCAGGGCCAGAGTGGTGAGGGTGAAGTACCCTCCTTGGCATTTTGTTTTGTTGGAAGAAATGTCCATCTGGGTTCAGTTCCAGGTGGGAAGAAAGACACATGGAGATTGCATGGAAAGATGGTTTAATGGTGGACAGGATCACATTGAGCTCCTGAGCAAAAAGAGCACATGGGTGAGAGAGAGAGTGAGAGAGAGTTATACCCTCTGTTGGGCTTTGAACTTGCTTCCTGTTCCTGTGGCAAGAAATGTATCCTGATTGGTTGTC
>JANHFL010007947.1:0-12103 GCA_032468155.1 Oxyrhabdium leporinum
AGACAGACAGACAGACAGACAGACAGACAGACAGACAGACAGACAGACAGACAGACAGATAGATAGATAGATAGATTTTCTGGGGATGCTGGAAAGGTACAATCAATCTGCTTCACAAACAGATAATGTGCCTAATTGTTGACCAGATGAATTCAGCTATGATTTTCCTCAGCACTCATATAATTCCTCCTTTCTCCTTTGGTTTCTTAAAGCCTTTCTGATCAGCCTCATTTTTACCTGCTTCTTCCTTCTGGTTTATATCATTGGCTAGTCTGCTGGATGCTCTTCTGGAGTTTTGACAATTGGAGGCATCATGGCTTCATTGGAAGTAATTATCTAAATTGTGTGGATATCACGGAAAGGTAGGGCAGCTTCAGCGTAAGCCAATGTTTCTCAACCTTAGTGACTCTTAGCGATTCCCTGGTTACCTTCCCATCAAAGTGGTACCTCTATTTATCTACTCGCATTTGCATGCTTTCAAACTGCTAGGTTGGCAAACGTTGGGGCAAGGATGGGAACTCTCCCTATCGCGTGGCACTCGGATATGAAACCCAACTGAAAAGTCCAGCGTCTTAGCCCAGCCATGCCACCCCAGATCAAATAATTACTGCCATGAAAACATGGGATGAGTCTTAACAGATAAGCTAAATAATTGAGGTGGGGGTGTTTATGTAGACTACAACTCCCAGACCATCCCACCAACAGGCTGAAGAATTGACAACTAGCATGTCTGAAAGTCGGCTGTTGCAGTTTCTACAGCCCCTTGACAATAATACAATAATAGTTGAGGAAACAAACTATTCAATAATCCTCAAACCAGAAGTGAGAACAGAATTCTGAATAAGTATTGGCTCCAATTCCCCTTCTTAAAAGAACACCTGTCCAAATTAAGAACGGTGTCTCTGCCTAGGATGCTGCACTGGCAAGAGGGAAACCTGCGTACTCTTATGCCCCCTTCCACCCTGAACAGCACACTTACACAAACAAAGGACCTGTGTAGGCTCAGTGCCCGGCTATGTAATTAATTCACTGGTAGTTTTGGCAAACAGCTTCCTCAAAGCTTAAATTAATTATTTGTTGTTTTTAAAAGGTAATTATATTGACATATCGTACAGAGGTGTAGGGAACATTCAGTAGCAATTATCAACCACTTTGCAGCAGCTATAGCTGCCCTCTTTGCTCTCGATAAGTTGGAAGGCCAATTTCCATGGAGATTTATTCCCAGGAAAGATCTTATTTGAGTGAAATGATGACTCCTCCCTGTATTGATTTGCTTACCTTCATATTCCTCCGGGTTAAAATTCAGTGTCAGTACATTGTAAAAGGAACTGTTGTTAATTATCAGTGTGCTTTTATTTGAAGTTGTCAAGAAGAGTAATGTGTGAGTGGAATCAAGGTGTGAAATCAGTTTCAGGCACCGGGTCTCCTTCTTGGAGCTAATCTTTATAGACTCTGTCAATGTAGGATATTTTTACAGCAACACCTAAAATTCATTTACAAACATGTACATCTGATATGATAATACATATGGATAAATTGTGACACTATTCTGTTCCCAAGCTGAATTAAATAGGGTGATTTATAGAAAAAGAAAATAATTTATTAACACACAGCAAATTTGGGGGTAGAACGTATCCTTCCCGAATCTTGCCTAATATCCTTTTCTATAGAAAACCTATGCAATGCTGACATTCCTGCTCTATAGGTGAGGTTAATTTAAGTTTCTTCCATTGAACTTGAGATCCATTTCTATATGTAAATATTTAAAGAGAATTGGAAAAATGATCATTAATCCAAATAGACCAGAGAAAAGAGAGTAGAACAGAGTTCCAGAATAAGAATGAGATGGCCTATGGCAAATAAATAAAGTTAACGTCACTAAGAAGTTAAAGAGTAAAGAAGCAACAATGGATTAGGAAGGTAGGCCAGACAAACAAAAGGCTAATTCCAAGAAAATAATCAGAAAAAGGAGTAGGGCTTAGAGTCTAAAAGCATTTCACTTAGATTAGGAGTGAGGTATTTAGGGCTCTCCAGCATCAGTCATTATTGATCATGCTACCTAAGGCCACTAGCAATTTTAGTTAGCAATTTTTGGAAGACTGTTAGTTTCTCATTCTTAGAGTAAAGAAAAAAAGCCCAAGCTTAGTAAAAAAGATTCTTATAATCGGTGCTAAACCACAAATCATTTTCCCTTTCAGAAAATGTGTTTCTATAAAAATAGTCGACCAATCCTACCTCCCAGAATGGCTGGATCAGCATAGTCCAGAAGAAAAACCTGAACTGGTTCTTGATATGGAGATTTTTACACAGTTACTTGGTGAAGCTTAGACAATCTCAGTATGTCTGATTTGCAAGGAGGCTAGAACCGGAAAAACCCTTTTCATATAACTAACATGCTAAGAAGTGAAATCCCATTTTTCAAATGCTCAATGTTCCAAATTTGACACTTATTGGAAAGAATACAATGAATATCCAATATGAAGCTCTGTTGTTTCATCGTATGTAAGACTGAACAGAAGTTTGATTCTCAGACCGGTATTTTTAACAGTTGAATATTATTCTTTAATTTGCAGAATGTTTTATAGAAACGCTTTTTTATTTATTTTTTCTCATACGTATCATAGTTGTTCTTGGTCATCACAGATTGACAATCTAGTAGAAAATAATACGAGGTAGATGCAGTGGTTTTCAATAATTCAAGCTAAATCTGGGTTGATGGGGGTCTCATGAGATAAGTGTTTTTTTTTAATAATTTGTTATTGTCTACGCACACATGTATATTGCTATATTTAAGAGTTAAATGTCTTACTGAGCTTGGGGAGCACTCCCAGATGTTTGTTTTTTGGAATCAGGATAGAAGAAGACAATTAATACAGGCCTTTCCTTGCATTTGTTCCCATAGAGCTCAAGGCCACTGGAACTGCACGCTTCTTCAATTTCCTTCTCAACTCAACAGACTACCGAATCTTGCTGAAGGATGAAGATCATGACCGAATGTATGTGGGGAGCAAAGACTACATCCTCTCACTAGACCTTCATGATATCAATCGGGAGCCCTTGATTGTAAGAACATTTTTAAAATTTCTCATCAGGAGTAGGCAGAGGGAAATTCTGTTTGAAAGGGAACAAAATGCTTCTGAATCTGTGCTGAATTTGCAGTAGATAGACAGTGAAGCAGATGAGTCTCTCTGGAAAAGTAAGTTGAAAATAGGATTGCTTTGGGGTTGTTTTTTTTAAAGGGATCTTTCTACAGTTGATATATCGTTTTTTTTCTAGTGTTTAATGCAGTGAACAAAATATTAAACAATATTTGTCCAGAACTTTTAGGAAGGGTTTTGTTTTGCTTTTTTGGAGAGTATTTTGTCTCTTCAGAGTTTTTTTTTCTTTTTTTCCCTACATCATTCAATATAAGATTAGTCTAACAAATATAAAAGTATTAAACAAACTCTTTTGACAGGCACCTCTTGTGCCATTTAGTGCTTATTTATCTTTTTGTCTGCATGCTCACTTAAAGTCCAGAGTCCTTCGGGACCAGAGGAAAGCTCAACACATAATCTGTAGGCTATTCAGTCAGAAGAGATGCCTATGGAGGATAATTTTCCATTTTTAACTCAGAAGAGAGATGCGGATGGAAAGAAATAATGTGTAGAACTATTCAGGAATACATAACTATTTATATTCATGCCTTCAAGTCAGTGTTGATTCCTGAGGCTGCCTGGAAAAGTCCCTGCAATTTTCTTGGCAAGATGTCAAAAGTGGTTTGCCATTGCCTGCTTTCTAGGGCTGAGAGAAAGTGACTGGGCCAACGTCACCCATCTGGCTTTGTGCAAAAGGCAGGACTAGAGTTCACAGTTTCTAGTCTGGGGCCTTAACCAGTAGACCAAAGTGTGTCTTCATAAAAACATGTGACGAAATAGTGAAGCCTTAACCAAGTGTGAGTAATATTGCTTATATCTGTGCATTTTAAACTGGGTTTCATGATTTTCCCTGAAAAATATTTTAAATATTTAAATGTTCTTCATTTCTAAACTATTATTTATGAAGCAGTATAAGTCTAAAATCTGTGTGTGTGTGTGTGTGTGTGTGTACTTGTTATTACAACAAGAACTTAGACTGTTGCTATGATTCCAGAACAACCACTTTGTACTTTGCACCCACTGATAAATAGGGGTGTTTTTTTAACAGTCAAAGGAATGGGGTAATTTCCAGATGTTCCAGAATATTCCTCTCCCCGCAAAAAAGGCACTGCCTTTAAGAAACACATCTGGAACAAACAGCAAGTTGATGTGACTATTGGCTTCTAAAATAATCACATTGAAAAACTCCAAGTGATTTCCAATGCAAAACTTCCAATTCAATATATTGTCTGGCTTGGGACCAGGGTTAAGGGAAAAATATGGGAAATCAGAGTTGTAACTGTGAGATGTTTGTTTCTCTTGGCAGATCCACTGGCCTGCATCACAGCAAAGGATAGATGAATGTGTCCTGTCCGGGAAGAACAATAATGTAAGTACTTCTGATGTTATCCCCAAGCTCATTCAGGATGGTGAAGTCCTAATATTATGCAGGAAAGGTTGCTGGAGGTTCATCTTTCACCTATCTTTAAAATAGAAATCACCATAGACTCAAGAGGGGTATTGCTCACACCTCCACAAGGATTTGAGGCGGACAAGAAAAATCAGCAAATACTGACTGTGCTTTGCCACCTTTTCCTGCCTCATCCCACCTCCTGTTTACTCTCACCCTTTCAGCCATGAAGTCCAGATACTTTAGGTGACAGCTAATAATAGAATTCTGTTGACTGCTATGTTCACTAAAAGATGACCCCATTTTAGGTCATTTCTGCAATATTCCTGCAAGAGCTTTATATTCACTTGGGCCTCAATATTTGTATCTTAAGATACATAAGATATACATAGATTTGTATCTTATGTATCTTATGATTTATGGTTCATACAGGTAGTCCTCAGCTTACGACCATAATTGAGCCCAAAATTTCTGTTGCTAAGTGAGACAGTTGTTAAGTCAATTTTGCCCCATTTTACCGCCTCTCTTGCCACACTTGTTAAGTGAATCACTGAAGTGGTTAAGTTAATTAACACAATTGTTAAATGGACCTGGCTTCCCCGTTGATTTTTGCTTGTCAGAAGTTCTCAAAAGGTGATGACATGATCTCAGGACACTACATCTGTCAAAAATATCTGCCAGTTGCCAAGTGTCTGAATTTTCATTGTGTGACCATGGGGGATGCTGCAGAGGTTGTAAGTGTAAAAAAGTGTCATAAGTCACTTTTTTTCCAGTGCTGTTGTAACTTTGAATGGTCACTAAATGAACTGTTGGAAACAGTAATTGTTCTCTACCGATTGGCGAGAAAGAACATAGGTAGTTTATATAAAAATTTTCAGACCTTGGCAACAACATCATGAACCCAAGAATTGACAGCAGCTGTACATCTGCATTTCCCTTCATCTTTTATAAGAGGACAAAATAAGGGCCAAAAGGTGATGGTTTAGGTTTTTGATCTGAAGACAGCACATCAGTGCAGAATGGAAGACAACCTGTGGATTATGGACTTTGTGCAATCCTTGACTGCCTGGGGTAAACAGATCTGCCAGGAACTTTGCCCATTTTGCTCAATAGTAACTGATCAGAAAATTGGCAGGAAGAAATCTCTGGTTTTGAGCTGGTAATGACAGCAACCTATGGTAGCATGAGTAGTGAGGGAGGAGAAGCCTATCTTCTCCCAGGCACCTTGATCAACCGAAGGATACGTTGGTGTGTATAACGTGCAAATGCATGTGACTAAAGCTCATGAACACCACCAACCTGGCAATTTCTAGAGTTTTTGTGCCTGAAAATGTTTTTTTTTTTACTTCTGTGCATGGAACATAATCAGATGAAGAAGTCTTATCAGCATTAAATTATAGGAACCAGGAAAATATTCAGCCAGAACTAAGTTGATTGGTAATAATGCATGCTAATTATTATTATTTGTTTGTCTTAGCAGAAGGAAGCAAGGTTAGAGGTTACCAAGCTGTTTCCTGCAAGGCCTAGCTAGCCTTTTGACCAACTGTCCTTGAACTCTGTCTTGTTGAGATCTCTCAGCTGCTACTGTTTGGGGTTTAATTTCAGAGGAGCCAAACGCCCTGAGCAAAGGAAGCTGCATTTGCTTGCATATTTCCCTTCCTCTTGAACTTTATTACCCTTGGCTCCAGCTGAGATCCTCCAGTCTGAGGCATGAGGCAAGGAGGAAACATGAGCTGTGAAGAGGAAATGGGACTCCATGCTCAGACACATTGCTTTATGCTTCATTCCTGGTCCTAGATCCAATTAATTAATAAGCTTAGGCGTTGCCACATGCTGGGAATTCTCTGCTTATTCTTTGGTGTTCTCCATTGTCACTTACTAAACATTCAGTATAAGTTTCATTAGCCAAGGGGTTTCCAAGCCCTTCACACTATTTAATGCAGCATTTTTCAACCTTGACAACTTTACGATGTATGCTCATCAACTCCCAGAATCCCCTAGCAGGGTGGCTGGGGAATTCTAGGAGTTGAAGGTCATACATCTTAAAAGTTTCTGAGAATGAGAAATATCACTCTAACAGACCCACTCCATTAAATAGCCATCCTAGTCATCAGTTTCTCCTTCTGAATAAGGAGAGGGAGAACTTCAGAAGGTCTCTGGATGGTCCTCACTATCTTGAAATACAGCACCATTAAGCTGTCAAAAAGCATCACATTTATCTTTATGCAATTGCTAAAAAAGGAAAATTAAATAAGATGAAAAATTACTAAGATGGCATTATCTTCTTTACTTAGACTTCACTGCAGAATAATAATAATAACAACAACAACCCCAACAACTTTCTTATTGTGTGCTGGCTGGGGAATTCTGGGAGTTTTTAAAATAATTTTTGTTGCATTTCAAATAGTGACAGAAAAAAAAGAAAGATTTTCCTTTCATGCATTTGTATTCAGATCATTTTCCTTATGTTTGAAAATAAGGAGGACCAGGAGTCTGGCATCTGCCATCCTGACGAGATAGTTCTCTGGAATTGTACAACTATTATTTTCTCAGACTTTAGAAAAATTGCCAAGGACAAGGAGGAAAGCTTTGACCTGCACCATTTATAGTCTGTTTCAGTTACAAATATGCTGTAGCATAAGACATGAAAAAAAGGAATGTTGGCTCTGAAATGGGGAATAATTCAAAGTTCTTCAAAAAAAAAAAAGCGGGGGAGAAAACACCATAAATAGAGCATGCAGAAATTTTGCTTTGCAGAAACATCCAAAGTCTCTTTGGAAGAAATGCTTCAAAATGTACATTTGCTCATTCTAAAGGGGCACCAGGCCTTATTTGCTCAGAAGTGTCACTTCCGTGACCGCTCAATGCACATAAGTACCTGTCCATAGGACTTGCTTGTTGCAATGCACAAGGAGCTTTCTTTAATAGTAAAGCCATTTCCTGCAGAAGACCTTGTACATTTGAATCTTCCACTGGGTCGTGATGAAGAGAGAATGCAATTTCTCACCTCCCCTTCTTGAAGTAGACACAGTTTTGTAGGAGGCTTAAGTTAACGTTCCATTTGTCTTCTAGGGTGAGTGTGGGAACTTCATCCGACTTATCCAGCCCTGGAATCGAACACACTTGTATGTCTGTGGCACTGGCGCATATAATCCTGTCTGCACCTTTGTCAACCGGGGTCGCAAAGCACAGGTGAGGTGATGTCAGAGCGTATGACTAGAACTGCATCCAGAATGGTAATAGGGAAGTATCTGGACGTGGCCTCAGCCTTCACTAGAAGAGAAGAATCCAGCAGAATTACACTCCGATAGATCCTGGTGGGGGTAACAAACCATCAGAGGCTGATTTCTGGCTTTGAGCACTGAGACCGAGCTTTCATTCATTTAGCCCCATGTTTAACCCCAAAGGCGTAAGATAATGTGCAATAACTTCTCCTCTAAGACTTGACACTGGCCTAAAGACACTCACTCATCCCCTGGATAAGTGAATACGTAAGCCTGAATCTCATCAGTTGTAGTCTGTATAGTCCCAATGTTACAGTGACCTGCAAGGTGAGAAATATGTAGACAAAAGTGTAGGATATGTGGTAGGGATTAAGTAAATACTAGCTGAGATCATTCTTATTCATGATGCAATTTAGACTGTCCTCTTTAAAATGGAGGTATTGAACCATTCTCCCTATCTACCGAGCATTCACTTCTTAGAAAGAAAGTTCAAAGCTTGGTATGGCTTCCATACTTCATATAGCTGGAGATCAATTATTCAATAAAACCTTTAAAAGGCTCCTCTGAGAATCTTATGAAGTGGAGCCCATTTATAAATCCAGCAACATTAACTCAGGTATTGCTATTTAGAGTAGTGCTTTAGTATTTGTGACTGCTGATATACTATGAAATCAGACCTAGTGTGACATGTTTGGTATTTCGTTATCATTTCTTTTAATGAAAGCTTGCTGAAAGGTATTTGAATTGCTGCATTGTTGTGTTGCTTTTCTTCAGGTTGGTGGAGCAAATTTCTCTGTTCAAGAAAGAATTGGAAATTGTCCACTCCCTGTATAACTGTATATTGTCTGCTGCCCACTCCCAGGACTATATATAGAACTGAATTGGAGATGGGGCAGTATAACTGTGTAATACAGACTGCTTTCTATCCATATAGCATGAGACTCTCACAGTTTATATTTATATCAAACACTTATTTCATATTTTGGTTCTATAGCTCTTACCAGCATCATTTGACCTCCCCATTGCTGGGATCAGTGACTACAATGACAATAATGCTTTGCCTCATCTACCAGGCATCCTTCTATACACCTATGGATCTTTGGAGCAGGTAGGTCTCGAGAGAGACCATGCCATAAAGGAGCAAAATTCTTAGTCAAATAATGAATTTTACATAAAAACAATGAAAAATCTCTCTCTTAGAGAATGATTTGGCTCAGAAAATCAGCATTTATAATGTTGCTTTATTATATTTTAAGCATGTTTTTGGTTGGCTCTGGGAAGTCCCTCAAAATCTGGAAAACACTTTAATTTATCTTATTTTTCCCCTTACAGTAAAACACTGGAAGTAGAATGAGACCCCTATTTTTAGGGGTCTCAAAAACATTTCCATGCTTAACCTGAGCACACACTATCATAATTACAGGAAGCCTTCCTGGAAATGATTGAAGTGCCTGCTTAAGAAAATGTTTACAAATTCAGGACCAGGGATTACCTTTTATGTTAGCTCAAAGGCAAGTTTCTTAAGCAGAGATCAAGTCCATCCAAACAAATGGTTATATAGGCATTCTTCAGCCAATGCTAACATTTTTCTAAGCAAAATAGAGCAATCAGGGTGTCTATGCTAGGTTCAACTGCATAGTACATATCCCAGAGGCTTGCTGTAACAAATGCACAATCATGAATGTTTCCATTTGTACGTACTGGGAAATGTACATACCATTTGTGTGTACCAGGATATTCTTTCTCTATGCTTAAAGAATGTGAGAGATTTCAAGCATTATGATGGTCCATGCACCTCTATCTTCTGTCCATTGACAATTGGGGTGAACCAGAGGACTGTTTTCATTTTTGCAATGATCCCAACTCTGAAACATGAGTGAATAAAGGAGAACCATATGTGAAAGTTTATGAATGCATAGCTACTTTAGAAATTTGATCGGCTATGATGGAAGATACACTTCTTTTCAAAACTTCTTTTCCAATTCAGTATATATATTCGTGTCCCACCAGGAAGATGATTGCAGTATAAAGTCCCCAGAAGGCAGGAATTGAGGAAAGCTGTGTTTCACAGGCTCTGTTATATGGATGGAATTTTATCTTTTTGGAAAAGTTAATATGAAACTCATTTAAAAAGGACCACCAAGTTTGAAGAAAAAAATCATAGCGGAATTTTTAAAAATGGTCTATAAGCATCTGGTGATTAATTAGGTAACTTATGTATCGGAATAAATCGTGTTGATCTGATTTAGTATCTGTGGTTTCTAAAATAGACGTCAAAGAAATAGAACAATAGAATATCATAAGAAAGGAGAAAAAATGTAAGAAAATTAAATATACATTGTACTGGTACATATAGCCCAGTGCAATGCACATTTTTTTAGCAATAAACTGCCATTGCACTGAATAGAGTTCAAATCCCAGGAATGTAAAGAATTATGTCATGTTGTGGTAATTGATCCAGCATCACGGGAAATGTCATTGAAGTGGTTTAAATTATGTCTTTAAAGGATTATTTGCATTCTGCACATCATCATTTTTACATCATTTTTTATTCTACTATTAATAGAACATTATCCAAGTTTCATTTCCCAGCAACCAGAGGTTTTGCTGTTGTTAACATGTTTTCAATTAACAGATAGTGACACCATCTTTGACATTAATGGATCTGCATAACCTCCAACTGGTGTGGACTGGTACATCTTTACCAATTTATGTAACATCAGCCTTATCTTTGCCATTTAGCACACCTGTAATAGTTTGGGGGGGGGTCATTGTATTTTGTTTTGACTTACTGGTTTTAGATATCACTGATCCTTTAAAATGGTATAAAGTAAAACTGCTTGTATAGCCATGGAAAATGTTTTCACCATTAAACTATCTTCTCATAATCATTTTCCTCAAAGGTTTTGCCTAGTTTAATTTTAAAACAGACCTCATGACCATTTTTTGTCACAGGTTTCTAATACCATATTGCTGCTATGACTTTCAGTTGTAACTACATGATAAAAGAAATATAGAGGTACCATTTTAAATATTGTTAACGCTTCAAAAAGGACCTTTCTTCCCAAGATCTAAACAAAAAGCACAGCAATGATTGAAAAGAAAAGAAAATCTTTGCTTCATACTTATTCTGTCTTTAACTGCAGCCTCTATGCAAAAACCAAGTTAATGGCCCAACAGATCCTGGTGATCTTACAGCTCTTACTCATTGATCATGCTCATTAGAAATTGTAATTTAGCAACATTTGGAGCCCCATTAAAATGTTAAAGATGTATTAGCTATGCAGCGAAATCTTTTAGTCCTGCACTTCAACAATTTAGTGGAGATGCCTCAGACCTTCTTAGTGTTGATCCACCCAGGTATGACGTTCTCCAGATAGCCCTGGAGAATAGCTGACTATCCTACTCAGACCATAGAGAGGATGTAACTATTTATGAAGACAACCTTGGTCTCAATGGTGATCAATATGTGTACATGACAGAGATAGTGAAGCTTCTGCATGCACTCTGGCCAGACCCTGCCATTCCTGCTTCTCTGGCAGATGATGCTGCCAGTGCTAACTCTCTGCTCCTCCTCTCCTCAGGCTTTTGAGCTGAACCAGTCCATCCAGCAGGGAGGACGGGGAAGTAGAGCAGTTGACTCCTCCCTCCACCCGTCTCCAGTGGAACGCAAGGTGGGAATTGCGCTCTGCCTGTCCTTCCCCAAGGACAAAATGGCTCCTTCCCTAGCATGCCCGAGCCTGGGCTCTCTAACCTTCATTTTCAACTGGCATGCACCTAACAGGCAACTAAGGGGTGTGGGGGAGGGCCAAGTGTGGCCAGGATAGACACAAGCCCCTCCAGCAACGAGCGCGCTTCCTGGACAGCTTCTCCTTGCGTCTCCTCTCTCAGACTAATTCCTCCTTCCCCAGGCTCACATCAGACTTGCGTCAAGAAATAAGTCTCTCAAAATGTTTGACCTTAGCGTACAGGACAAGATCCTCTGTCCATCCACTTGAAATGTAGATGCATGAGATTGTTATTTCAAGCAAATGTTGAATTGAAGAGAGGCCACCTCATAAGCTGCAAGTAGTTTGGAAGGATCAAAGTCATGCTGAAAATGGGAGGCAGGGGGGGGGGATGGCAGTGGGATATGGATGGGATGTATTTCCGCATGTTGTATAAACACATGTTAACAGTATGAACAGAGAGGAAGATCCAAGGAGTTGGATGCTGTTTACGAGAGCATGTTTTAATTTGCGGGATCAGCTAGTTGGACACATACAAAATTACAGATTCTAAATTTATTTTCTTTAGCTGTTGGAAAAGGAGAGAGGGAGGGAAGAAGGAAGGACGGAAGAAAGTAAATTGTG
>JANHFL010007951.1:0-12172 GCA_032468155.1 Oxyrhabdium leporinum
GTGTGTGAGTGTGAGAGAGAGAGTGAGAGAGAGAGAGAGAGAGAGAGAGAGAGAGAGAGAGAGAGAGAGAGAGAGAGAGTTTAAACACATAGTTTGAAATTATTTCTCTTCCATTTCAAGCAAAGTACAATGAAAAGATGCTTTCCTGTCTTGTAACTTTTTTCTGTATCTTTTAACAGTCTGCCTAGAATAAGGCCAAACTATTTATTTGACTAATTCAGCTATTTAAATAATTTGTCTAGTTTTTCTTTTGATTCAATCTACTTTTTCTTAGTGACCCAATTTTTGGTGTGCTGTTGTCACCATGCCACATAGAACTGAATACAGTCTTAGTCCTGGAATGACCCCGAATAATAAAAGAGCCAAACCTAAAGTACCGGCCCAGAAAAGAGAATAAAAATCTCATTTTTTAAAAAAAATAAGGAAAAAGGGTTGCTTCATATATATATATATATACTACTTTATATATATATAAAGTAGTATGTTACGATTATAAAAATGTATACATATATATACCCGGAAGCAACCAAAACAAAAGCATCCAGCAGGGCGTTGACTACTTTAAAAGCAAACTATGTAAGATTCATAAATGTGTGCGCATATATATATAAAAATACAGGTAGTTTTCAACTTACAACCACAATTGAGCCCAAAATTTCTGTTGTTAAGTGAGACATTTGTTAAGTGAGTTTTGCCCCATTTGTGACCTTTCCTGCCACAGCTGTTAAATGAATCACAACAGTTGTTAAGTTAGTAACTGTTCTGACCTAGGCTTCCCAAGATCATGAAGCAGACTCCTCGTCCCGATAATTTATTTAGGTTAAAGGGAATTCTTCTCCAGCAAAGTCCCAGTAAACAGTCTTTCATGCGATTTCACAACTACAGACCTTTATCAGGCTTGGAGAGCGGCCAGGCCAATATCTTCCAAACGCCACGCTGTAGCAGCAATGACTTGGCAAGAAGTCAGGAACAAATCTTCACTCTAATGAATTGAACTAATTGTCTCCTGCAAACACCCCTCCCCTTTTGCTCCTCTTTTATTTCCTGCCGGAGGGCCATTCCACATCCACCTGAGCCTTTACTCTCGAGTCGACCCTTGTTCCTTAACTGTTTCCTTCTCCTTGCAGCTCTGCGCATGTGCACACTGGGAACAGGCTCCAGCTGTTCTTCTGCCCCACTGATCTCTGACTCTGAAGGCAGTTGATAACTGTCAGACGGCCCTGGCCCCAACCCTACCTCTGATGCAGAGCCCTTGTCAGAGCCTTCCCAAGACTCCAGGACTGGCCCATGTCCCTCCCCAACCTCCTCAGTGTCCGAATCTGCTGGCTGCTGGTGGGCCACAACAGTAACATGATTGTTAACTGAATCTGGATTCCCCATTGACTTTGCTTGTTGGAAAGTCACAAAAGGTGATCACATGACCCCCAGGATACTGCAACGGTCATAAATATGAGTCAGTTGCTAAGTATCCGAATTTTGATCATATGATTATGGGGATGCTGCAAAGGTTGTAACTGTGAAAAGCAGTCATTTTTTCTCAGTGCTGTTGTAACTTTGAGCAGTCATTAAATGAACTGTTGTAGGTCGAGGATTTCCTGCATACACATTTATGTTTTTAAATGGCATAATAAATTAATGACATATAAATTAGAATTAATTCAAAATAACAATCTCTACAGGGCTTTTTCTTCCTCAGACTATGTACAATCATTTTATAACATCTTAATTTATCTCAGGTTTTTTTGTTTATTTGCAGTTCCCATTTTTATATTCCTACTGGAACAGGGAAATAAAATGAAACAATTCTTATGATTGAAGATCAACACTAATAGCTGCGTCTACATACTTATTTGTTTATTAGAAGAAAGGTTGTAGTATCATTCCGAAAATTGATGGAGACTAATTCAGAAACAAGAAACCAATTCCTCTGTCATAAAAGCATGAAGACAACAACTATTGGTAACAAATTGTTGAACACAAATTATGAAACACAAAGGCACATTTAAAAAGTAAGTTTAAAAGAAGTCTGCCGGCACTCTTCCTAAAACTCAAAATCTGGCAGAGTTAATATTTGCTGGAAATACCAAAGGTATTGCAGACAATACAAAAATATGAGGGTTTTTGGTTTTTTGACAAAAGGCAGCAAATACTTGAAAAATGCCTGCTTTGCCACTTCCTATAGCCTTTGCTACCTCTTTCCCAGCAAACCACCCATCAGCAAATTCATCTGACAAGAAAAGCAACAGAGGCAAGATCAGACCATACCAGGGTAGATTCCTACTAGTGATGAGGCTAGGGCTACAACTCCCAACATTCCCAGTGAAGAAAATACTACTGGGAATGCTAGAATGGTTACAGGCCTTGATTAGTATGGTCTCGCTATGATTTGTACCACTATTTCTCTGCCCTTCTTGGAAGAGGAGGAAAGTTATTTGTCTCTTTCACGGAAAAGGAAATGGACAACATGGTAGCAAAGATAGCACAAGTTGCCCTGGAGTTGAGTTCAGCAGACACTTGACAGAGCCAACTTAGTCTGGGCTTTGAAACTATGTATGACTGAACCGTGTAAGTACTTGGATGGAAGTTATCTAAGAAATTATTGGGCTGTAGGCTAAATGAATGTTTCTCAACCTTATGATGTGTGGGTGTCAACTCCCAGAATCCCCCAGCCAGCATGCTGGCTGAGAAACTCTGGGAGTTGACGTCCACACATCATAAAGTTGCCAAGGTTGAGATACACTGAGCTAAACTATGAAGAGAGAACACAATGACAAGCTACGTCTGTATTGCTGCCAAGAAAACTATATAGATTCATAAATCAATAAAATCACCAGGAGTCAGGCTCAATTTGTCAGCAACTTTACCTTGTTAAAACATGGCAGCAGCATTTGAAGGAGGCAAATAGGCATGCTTCCAGAACTCAGAGCTCTGGCAGCTGTTTAAGCCAGATGTTTGCAGCCCAATTCAGCCTCATGCAACACCTTTGCTTTCAACAGATTTAACAGTCACTAGAAAAACCAGAATCACATTATGTGTTGGAGTTAAAAACTCTTGTGAAGCCAGATAAAGTCCATGAAGTGTGATTTTTTTTTTTGGGAAAATATACATATCCTTGCCTGTTGTGGAACTTGAAAGGAAATCTTCAGGAAACTGAATAACAGAATAACAGAGTTGGAAGGAACTTTGGAGGTCTGGTAGTCCAACTCCCAAGTCAAGCAGGAAACCCTACACCATTTCAGACAAATGGCCGCCCAATCGCTTCTTAAAACTTCCAGTGCTGGAGTACCCACAACTTCTGGAGACAAGTCATTCCATTGATTAATTGTTCTGACTGTCAGGAAATTTCTCCTTAGTTCTAGGTGGCTTCTCTCCTTGCTTAGTTTCCATCCATTGCTTCTTGTCTTGCCCTTAGGTGCTTTGGAGAATAGACTGACCCCCTCTTTTTTATAGCAACCCCTTAGATATTGGAACATTGTTATCATATCACCCCCAATCCTTCCTTTCATTAAACTAGACATACCCAATTCCTGCAGCCATTCTTCATCTTTTAGCCTCCAGTCTCTTAATCGTCTTTGTTTCTCTTCTCTGCGCTCTTTCTAGAATCTCAACATCTTTTCTATATTATAGCAACCAAAATTGGATGCAATATTGCAAGCATGGTCTTACCAAGACATTACAAAGTGGTATTAACACTTCATGTGATTTCGATTATATCCCTGATAATTAAAGAAACAAAACAATATAATAGACCTTTACCCTAATTAAGTACACTTACTATAGATTTACATATAACTGAGTAATTCAACCATTATATATTGAATTGTAAATTGAATTCTTCACTGTCTCAGATCTGACACAGACACACTTGGGCAGAATAAAACAATTGTCCCATTCATTAGCACTGATATGTGTTTCCTATTTAGAAACCGAGTTGACCCTCCCTAGGGAAGGACAGCGGGACCTAACTATAGTAACTTATGTCCTTACTACCAACCGATTAGACTACAGTAGAACACACTATGTGAGGCTGAGCTTAGAAACTGTTCAGAAACTACCATTCAAGTTGTTTACAAGCAATAGTTATGAATCCTGCAGATCTCAAGGTATGACCCTGCTTCTCTTCTTCCATTCCAACAGTGTGTAAAAGATCTGGAAGTAACTGATGTGTCATAGATATAATGGGTTCACATGCTATATTATAGTATAGTTGGTTCGATTCTGGCTTGCTCCAAAATATAGGTGAACCAACAGCATCCATAGAGGGAGGAAAACAGGCAACCTGGTAATCGTAGCATCACAATCAAGGCACCACCTATTTGGTATTCATACAAAAGAGGTGGAACTTTGATTCCAATGCCACAACTGCCATTTTGCTTCTTCTGAACTCCACCCTATTGCTTGTTATTTGTTCCATGAATTATGATGAAACCAAATTATGGTTTATCTTGAGAACCTTCTTTCTCTCTCTTTTGCTTCCTTGCACACAAACAGTTCAAACTTTGCCTGCAAAAGAGTAAAGAGTAAAACAAAAACAAAAAACACCAACCCTCCAGAACTTTGTTTGGAGCAAGAATTAGTCTCGCTTATCAAATAATCAGTTGTGTGGTAAACTTAAGCTTTATTTCTGAGACATTACGTGCCTAACCAACTTTTTTTTTTCTTTCCATTTTCCATTTGTAGGTTGGCATTTCCAAATAAATGTAATCTGAATAAAGGCATGAAAAGAAATCTAGATGGTCTGGTCAATTTCTACACAATTTTGCTTTTCATATTTCAGAAGTAATATTACTTGATATTAACTAATACATTATTTTCGTTTATTGTGCTTTTCCACATTTCCCTCAGGAGGTAGTGCTTATCTTTCCCAGATAAACACAAAAGCATTCAAATTCTGTTTACAATCTACATGATGTATAGTAGAGATTATCATTGTTCGTAAGAATCTCTGCAAAATGTTGTATGTTCTCAGGAAAATGTTTGAGCAAACAGATCCCTTTTAGTAAGTAATGGTATAATACGTGAATTAATTTCAATTGTGATCCAAGATTCGTTTCCTAAATGAATACACCAGATTACAGAATTAAATTCAGAGTAACACAAGTGCAAAATTAAACTTTTATTGATTAGGATTCCCTTTTTAATAGCAGAGGGAGCTTGCAGGGCTGAATGAAATAACCTTTTTATAGCTAAAAGTCACACTTTTGATGGGAGGATCCATGATATAAGAAAATGAGGCAAGAGAGTGAACAAAGCCAGAAAATAAATAGCCCATAACTGTTGCAGTCAAAATAAAAATTACACAGAAATATTTTACATTTATCTCCAAGAGTTTAGATACTCAATAACTTTATCCCTCTGGTCAATTAAATTGGACTCTTGTGATATTAGTCATCCCATTCTGGTTCCATGCCAGTTCAAATGGAATTTTTATTTTTTACATGAGGCTTATTTATATCTAAATGTCCCCATGCCTAACAAATCCAGAACCCTTCCAGTGCCTTCATCTCATCCATACTTGTTTGACTTGTCCTACATATTTCTTGGACGTTTGGCTTTCCGTTTTCTAACTAGCAATATTTTGTTCTGGAACTACATTTATGCATGTGTGTGTGTGTGTGTGCGTGTGCATGTGTGTGTAATTTTTAGTAAAAATGTAATTACAATGTTAAAAACTAATACGAACTAAATTTAGACAAAGAGAAAAAATGGAAAGGAAGAATAAAAAGTGCAGGAACAAAAAATAGAAAAATAAAATATAAATAAAAGAAATATATAAAGAAATTATTTTCCACTTTTATCACAATATGTACAAAGAAATTGAACAACTTTTCACTCTTTATAAAATTAAACAGACATCTCTTCATCCCATATTCCACCCTTAACTATAAGCAAATCCATAAAATACCAACTTTTCAGTGTTGGGGTCAGCAAAAAGTCCATAGTTGCCAGAAATTTGCAAAAAATGTCTTATTTTATCCTTGATCAAGCACATCAACTTTATATTCCTTCCTTTTACTTCTAACAGTCTTAATCTTTAATTCAATCAAGTATTGTCACATAATTTAATTTCTCTTCAATTCTTCTTTACACCATTAGAAGCAACCTCTGAATTAAGCTAAGCTGTTATTTCTTAACTATATTATTCCCATTTTCCTATAGGCTCAACTTTATAAGAATATTGAAGAGCTTCAAAAGATGAGATCTACTTTAAAGGTGTGCCAATGGAATCTTGAGAGAATTTACTGAACTGCCAAAAAATTATTGTAATTATTTCTAAATCATTCTAAATCACCTCGAGAAACAGAACGTTCCAAAGCTTGCATGCAAGGAATGCAAATGTTCCCAATGACGCAAACTAATTAGTCCAGACCACAATGCCAGACTATTTATGTATCCCTTAACCCCTTTCAGGCTCAATATACAGTGTATAACCAGTGGTAGAGATATAAAAGCACTGTTTCCTGCATAAATTATCCTTGCCAAAAACATTGCTCTAAAGTACTTTGAATGCTCTTTTTCGAAAAAACTAAGATACACAGTATGCATATTTTTATATAATGAGATTGTTCCATCGTCCATGTGCAAATACACAAAGTGGATACAGCATTACAAATTTCAAGTTGGAAATATTAGGTCACGCAATTATATATCTTCTATCATGCAAAACTCAGGCTTGGTTCCAGAGCAATTCAGACATCTCATGGAGGAAAACCATAGAAAAGCACACGTGCAGTAATATTCCTATGGCACTGAAACTAGTATAAATTATGACTTGCTATTAGGCTGATAAAAGTTTTATAGTGCCTGAAACTATAATGTAAACAAATGCCATTTTAAAACATTATTCATATGATGGTCACCCCTACATCCAGCTTCCTATTTATTGTATCTAGAGATTGGAAAAGCAGCCAGAAAAACTATAGATGAAATACAACCTGAAGAACCATCATCATTTTTAATCTTACCTCTGTGAAAAAATACAATACTGGATTAACTTCATAGTATAGTGATTGGCCAACAATATAAAAGCTATCCAATTGCTATTAGCTGACAATCTATGTCTACAGCATTAGAAATATGGGTAGCTAAGGAGGATGAACTCTCCTATTAACGAGGGAGACCAAAAAATAACGGGGAGCCAGTTTCATCTATTAATTGAAACATAGAAGAGATCGTGGGAATCCAAGATTGAATTAAGCAAAAAATATAGATATAGCTCTGAGAGTTTGAAGCAGGAAGACTCTGAAAACCTGATACTGGTTCAGCAGCTGTGCTGTCTGCGATCAGAGCCATTTGCATTCTTTCACTATGCCCTATTTGCCCATGTGCAAGAACTCTTAGAAACTCCAATACCCTCTCATGCCCAATGCTTGTGTGGAACTCGCAACTTCTCCTTACATTTCAGAACTACAACTCCTCCCTACCCACCCTGGCCCCAACCATTATGAGAGATGAGCAAATCTGAAAACCCACAGCTTCCATGCAATCCTGGGGAAATTGAGTCTTTATCTACACTGCAGCCTTAGAAATATAGATTCCCCTCCCCTTTTTCTTAACATAGTTTTTACCTCTGCCCTAGCGTTCCCAGTATAGTTGCTGTAAAGCATCAAAAACTTTATGAGTAGCATAAAGAGACAATATTCTGGGAAACACACAGCAAGAATAAAATAACCCAGAGCAATGTCATGTTATTGCATACTTACTGCCTAAGTATGTCTGTTTCCTTGAATCTAATCTCTAGGATACATATTTTAAATAGTTTAAGTAGTTATTGCCATTCTTCAATAAGTTAGCATGTCTGAAAGTTGAAAAAACAATGTGTTAATGAAGGAGCACTGCTAAATATGAACTAAATCTATCTAGCTTTGGCAAAAAAAAAAAGAGTAAATAGTACATTATGAATTTGACCAGATAAATCAAGAAAAAAGAAGATCTTTGAGGAAGATATGTTAAGGGAAAATAAGAAATGAACAAAAATACATTTCACAAAGCCTGTTCCTTGGCATCGGTTTTCACATTATAGATTTAAAAAGTTTAACGCATTTGACGGTTTAAAATATTTGTCTTCCAGTGATCCCAAGGAATTTTCCATAGATAAGAAAAGGGTCATCAAAGTAAGTGCATGTTCGTTCATTACAGAACAGTTGTTAAGATTTGTTTTTCTGCTTGCTATGAGATGATTCAGATGGAAACAAATACAGATAGCCTGCGTATGTAGTGCATGAGATTTCCCATTTCCTAGAAATTTACTTTTAAAAAGGTGAACAAGTTCGGTAGCCCTCGACTTACAACCATTTATTTAGTGACCATTCAGTGTTACAGCAGCACTGAAAAAATGACTCATGTCATGACTGTTTTTCACACTTACAACCACTGCAGCATCCCCACGGTCACACGATCAAAATTCAGACGCTCAGCAACTGGTTCATTTTTATGACGGTTGCAGTGTCCTGAGGTCACTGAAGTGGCCCTTTTGCAACCTTCTGAAAAGCAAAGTCAATGGGGGAGCCAGATTCACTTAACAACCAGTTACTAACTTCTCAACTGCATTAATTCACTTAACAACTGTGGTAAGGAAGGTCGTAAAATTCGGCAACATTCACTGAACAACTCTCTCGCTTAGCCACAGAAATCTTGGGCTCAGTTGTCGTGGTAAGTTGAGAACTCCCTGTACGCCGGTTTGTTTTCTGATTTCTAGCTTTACATACAAAGCTGGAATCGCATTTAGGGTTGTGCAAAATGTTAGGTTCAGTTGGGAAAAGATGTTTCCAAATGCAATGGGTGCTGAAAGACTGCAGTGCTCTACAAATTTTAAAGAAGGCCATCACCTTCTCAGATTATACAGCTGCAAATGAAGCTTGTTTCGCAAATCTCATCAAGTGCTAGATCTGCACTCCTATGTATGCCAAAACATCTCTTACCAATTATATCCAAAGGCCTGCACAGGCTTAATGCTATTGTCTTTCTCCATGGAACTTCTAATGGAAGTTAAATATAGTCATATTAAGTTAGATTGTAATTGCCTTGGGGCAAGCAACCTGCATTTTATCTATACATTTGCCAGTTGGGCCGGCAAACCCAACTGGCAAAAGAAAGCTCAGGACCAGTCCGTATAGGTTGGATACATGCAGAAGAGGCCTTCGTCTTGCTAGACAGTGGCTGAAATGATGGTGATGATTTATTCATTAGTTTTGGCTGGATTATTCTTTAAAATGTGTTATTATCTAAGAATCACCAATAAACAAGAAGTTAAAAGAATGTAGTACACCAGATGTTTTTCTATACAAATAAAAGGGGCAGAGGTATATAACAAAAGCCTTTAAAAAAATTCACTGTGTTTTCTAGACTGACATAAATGTACAATGATTTTTTAATGAATTTATTGTATGGATAACTCAATGACGTCATTCCATTCCTATATGGAAACTGCATGCTTCGTTTGTTTTATTTTCCTGTGTGCATTTGAATAGAAGAGGAAAAAATATGAAACTGTAATAGATACAGACATCAGTGATAACAGCATCAGAAGCCTACAAAAGGATTTTCTGACAGCCAAATAGAGACAGAAGATGCTTCAGAGAGGTGAGTGGAAGAGAGGCGTGGATGTAGTCCTTCTTGATAGTAGACCTGTGCCATGGAACAGCCTCCCTCCAGAAGTCATTAGACAATCATTATCTTGTCTTTTTCAAAGAGAGGAAAAAAACCCATCTTATTTTTCAGAGCCCTTGGGATGTGCTTGATTATGTCACCCGTAGGACATGGGTGGGGGTTTTTTCTAAGAGATTGGTGCTTTCTTTTATCGTATTGTTATAGTTTGTTATGTGATTTTTATCTGTAAGGTTATCAGTGTGTATTAATAAGCCACGTGGGGGCATTTTGAAAACTGAAGAGATACAAAACTGTAATAAACAGGCAACATCTTATGATTTTTCATGCCAGATCTCATAAAATCCAATATGTTCTGGTGACTCTGCAGTGCACTTGGTCACTAGGTGAAATTGGGCGATGCCATATGGTATCGGAAAGTTGCTCATCTCTGGGCTATTTCTTTTACCCCATCTGACTAATGTATTGGCTCCTGATAAAAGAAAGCCTCTTGTTTTAAAACTTAATTTAATGCAGACATGCAACAGTTTAAATGATCTAATTTCAATACCGAGAAACTGAACTTGAATTAAGCAGACCAGATATATCTGCAATTTGAAGATGTTGTATTTAAAATGTAGTTTCACTGAAACCACATTTATCATCTAGAAAGTGTAAGTTTCAAAGAGATGTATGCATTTGTTGGTAATAATTCTAAAAATAAAAAAAATAGTTCTGGCTCACCCAGAATTTTTTTTACAAAATACATACACACACATACACAATGTGAATATTGACTGAAATTCCTGACATTTCCCAGGGTGATACTTCCAAATGAAGACATTTCCAAGCACTCTTTTATGAAATATTTTGACATTTCAACTTTCTATTCAAGGAAGGGGAAAGAATATTGCCAAATGTCAAATTCTTGCAGAATAAAATCATTATGTGCCTCCCTCCTCTTCTTTTGACTTTCATTTACTGGATCAATTTCAAAACTAATTAAAAGTACCATCTTTTTTACAACAGCATCAACTCTGCTGTGTTAAGTATTTTAGCCTTACCACAGCAGTAACTCATGATGAAATGTACTTTTGGATTAGGTATAACATGAAGAATGCATAATTCTATTTTTAATATTACTCTGTTACCTTTTCCAAGATACTCTATAATACACAGAGCAAATCATCCCTGTTGATTTTGAACTCCACTGAGGTCAAAGAGATTTATGAGTAAATGTGAATGGTCTCCCCAAATCTGTGAGATTATATACTGAAGAAAGAAAGGTTTATAAATAAGTGAAATAAATATTGACATATATGTTTTAGTTACAGCAGATCTTACCTACAGAGAATAGAAAATAGAAATAGAGAAATAGAGTCTGTCTAGAACATAAAGATTTAATTTAAGAATGGATTAACTTGCAGTGCCTTCAGGTAACTTCCTGTTCATTCCAGGAGAATGAATACATATATATATATATGTACTGTTCCCAAACTGCCCACATTTGTCTACATTTGCTGCTAAGGCTAGAAATTACCTTCCACAGAAAGAGCAGAATCAAAAATGGAAGAGAGGCAGGATGTTCTGCAAGATTAATGCCATGCAACAGAGAGAGGAAGCCAAAAATATCACAGCAAAAAGCCCATGAACAAGGTGTGTTACACGAAGGGAAACCCAATGAAAGAGGTTTTATGTACAAAATGATAGAAGATGGAACACATATAGGCTAATATATTTTCTTTTGATAACATTAACATAATATAATAACAATAAGAAAGTGCACTTTATTTCATATGCCTGAAATAAATCATGGCTTCTTTCAAACGGGGGAATAGATACAAAGCCATAGGGAATGGGACCCAACAAAACAGCAATACAATTTAGACTTATATACCACTTCACAGTGCTTTACAGCACTCTCTGGGTGGTTTACAATGTCAGCATATTGCCCCCAACAATTTGGGTCCTCATTTTACCAGCCTTGGAAGGATGGAAGGCTGAGTCAACCATGAGCCCTATCGAGATCGAACTGCAGTCTGTGGACAGAGTCTGCAATATTGCACTTTTAACTGCCGTGCCACAAAGGGGCGATTTCATGTGTTGCTTTGTACGGATAGTGACAGGGACCTTTAAAAGGTCAGCCTAAAGGACAACATGGCTTTAAAAATGCCTCTGCCCTGTAGCTGTCAAAATCTCTCCTTGGAAAGGGAGAGAGGCTTAAGCAGTTGGCGATGTTTGTGGACATCGTGTATGCAATAGGAATGTCCGAGAACAACATGTCTTACATAGAGCAGGTGGAAATTATGAATGGGGAGCAGGAAGAAAGAGAGAGATGTGTTTATTCTGCTTTGTTATACATGGTATGGATGTGTGTTTTCTAACGCAAGACTACAGGTACACAATTTCTGTTAGCTTAAGAGTTCACAGAGTAAGGAGAAGGGTAAAACGTTTGCCCCTATTTTCACTTTAGTTTACTTTTACTTTATTGTCATTGCATCTCATACAATGAAATTAAATGCCATCTTCGGTGTACATTATGACTATAAAAATAAAACACAAACACACATCCTTCACATTCTATACA
>JANHFL010007951.1:15455-25608 GCA_032468155.1 Oxyrhabdium leporinum
CTGTCTATCTGTCTATCTGTCTATCTGTCTATCTGTCTATCTGTCTATCTGTCTATATCTACCTATTCATCATCTATCTATTTCTATGGCCACCTTTCTCATGGCAGTGTCTCAGTATGACGACTGAGCATGGATGTTGAGAAAGGGGCTGAATATCAAGAAGGAGAAGGAAATGGCTATTCTGGAAAACAGATGATTGACCGAAACCTTGAAATGGAGGGTTCTACTGCAACATTTTATGGCTGATGCCACTTTTATGCATAATTATGTACATGAATGTATCTCGAACAGTGTAAACATATCTGAAATATGGCTTGAATCAAAACAATCTGAACACGCATGAAGGTAATTTACCTAGCTTAAGATAGGCCTGGTCTCAAAGGAATGAAGATGGGAGAAAGTATTTGACAACTCCAACCAATTCACAGGTAAAGGATGAACTAGAAACAAGGAGAGTTACTGACACATCCATCTCATGGCTGTAGTGTGCATGGCTAGTGAAGGCTTTTTAGCACTTCCATATTATTAAGATGTTTTACCGAAACTCAACACTAGAGAATTGTCTAGTCTGAAACAGACAACTAGATAAAGTCTCCCCATCACTTGTTAATCAAAGGAATTGATTCTTCATGCACAAAAGAGTACCTGAGAAAATACCTTAGTTTGACCTCAGACAAACCAAAGGCTATTACTTCATTTGACTTGGAGCTGAAACAAAGTGAAGTTTGTGCCCAGAATACAAAAACACAATTGGGCCTAATAGATTATGATGCACATGCAGAGGAGATGCTGCTAGAAAAATAAGAACCTATCTAACCTCAGAACACTTAAAAAATTGCTGTAGTAAAACTATTCCCAACCTATATGAATTCTTATAACTGTTTTGCAGGAAATTTCTGTGAAACTAAAGATATATAAAAGTTCCCCTTGGTAAGTATGTTTCACAAATTTTAAAAAGATAGGAGAAGGGTAGTTGGAGGTAAGTTTCTTTCAAATTTGGCGTTCAAAAACCTATAGAAAAGGGGTTAGAACTTGTGTATGTTTAATAAAATTATATTATTTTAACTGTAGGAAACGAAGACCTTGATCACTATAGGGCTGATGAATATTTCCATTACTGAAAGTTAACTTTATCAGTCACAAACACACACACACACATGTGTATACATAACAGTTTCACATCTGCCTTTTTTGCAGCATACAGAAGCATTGAACTGCTTGTATTATTAATAATACAGATTCAGTTTCAATCATTTGATGATGTTTCTGCTCCAACAAATTCAATAGGAAGTAAGAAAGAATTCTCCAAAATAGGTCATTTAGAAATCAACCTATAAAAAGAATTAATCAGCAACTTGATCAAGGACAGGTCAATGAGGAACCAATTGTCTTAGAATTATTTCAAAACAGACCAATTACAAATCTACTTAGACAAGGAACCAATCAGAAACCAGTTTTCTTGAACTTCTGCAATATGGACCACACGCAGATCAGCTTATCAGGCTTAAATGCAAGAATTTAGTCAGTCTCTGATCAGTTACCTGTGAACTGTTGAGGGGTATTCCACAAAATAGCTTACTCTACCTCTGAAGATGCTAGTCGCATCCGTTGGTGATATGTGAGAACAATAGTAAACTAGACCACAGCTATTCAACCTGAAAGCAAATACCAGGAGGGTATATATTTTCGGTTATTTTCTATAGTCCCTAATAATAACAGAATACACTTTAAAAATATTTTCATTTGTTTCCCTTGTTCCTTTATTTAAATTACCCAATTATTCTGTAACCCAAGAGACAGAATCCTAATTAAGAAATTTCTAAATTCGCCTGAAAGGGCACTAGCAAGCAATCACTTCCTGTTGTTTTTGCTTTGCTATTTTGCTTTCACTTGAAATCTGCATATTCTTGATATACTTTTCCAAGTGTGCATTTAGTTCGAATCCATAAACTCTAAATTTCTTATGCTGATTTCGTCCTCATTTGCCCAAGACTTAGAGGGATGTATGTTAAAGAGAAGACGTGAAAGGTATCAACATATGAGAAATAGATATGAGTTATAGAAACGGGTAGAAAAATACTCATTCTATGACGGTAGGAATGACAAGGTGCCAAGCACGGCCATAGTCATGCCTATTGATAACCCAAACTCCATTCACACTTAGTTGTGGCAATGCTCATTGGTTTCACTGAGCTCTCAGAACAAGAAAGTTCTCAGTACCTCGGTACTAAGTACTTCTTTGGGTGAGCCAGTCCAGTCCTGTGATTCTCCCCAAAATCCCAAGGATTATCACTGCTGCTTTACTTGGAGGTTTTTAGGAAGAGACTGGACAATAATTTGTCTGAAGTGGTGTAGGATTTCCTGCTTGAGCAAGAGGTTGGACTAGAAAACCTCCAAGGTCCCTTCCGTCTCTGTTATTCTGTTAACGGTATGGAAGGGTGTCTAGCTACTGAAATAAAAGCATTTGAAGGCAGATAGAATTCAGAAGTTTAGGCACCAAAGAAACAGTCAAGTTTAAATAAGGAACAAATTGGTTATTACTAAGCAGCTGATTCAGTAGGATTACTGATGACATTTAGGAAGCTGGAATTTTTCAGATCCAGCTGGCAGCTGGAAAGAACCACTTGAATCCCACCTCCCTAGGAATCGGTTTTCCAGTTATTAGAAACTATTTGCAACAGTGCTCAATACTTCTCAGTTCAGCAGGACGTAGATTTGCACCAAATGCCCTTTCTAATGGCATTCCATTAGCATTCAATTTTATGGCATAATGAGTGACTACCAAAAAAATCTACACCTATTCCCTCGGTTTCATTGGGGGGGGGGATAGGTTTCTCTTATACATTGTGAGCCTTAGTCTTTTTTCATTTCATTTTTATTTTATTTACATCCCCCTTTATTATTATTATTATTTTTTATAAACTCAAGGTGGCAAGCACATCTAATATTCCTTCTTCCTCCTGTTTTCCACACAACAACAATCCTTTGAGGTGAGTTAAGATCACCCAACTTGCTTTCATAGCTAAGACAGGACTAGAACTCACAGTCTCCCAGTTTTTAGCCTGGTGTTTAATCTTTAAACCAAATTGGCTCTTTTTTGATGGATAAATGGGGTGGAATTCTCTGAGCGGCTCACTAGCATGGTAAGCTACTGTATTACAAATAGGCAGCAAATCCCACTTTCACTCACACTGATGATATTACCTTAGATGCGAGATGAAACATCTGCAAACCAACAATGAAACTCATAGATCCCCAATAACTGCACAGTTCAGTCCAAAACTACTGCTATTCTCTTCTTTGGAGATATATGGCCATTGTCTCAAAAGAAACATTTGCATTCTATTAGATGTTTTGCCAATTACATTTTACAAAACACTCAAGCTGATCCTCCTGAGAGGAAGCCCAGGGAATCTGTAGACAAAATAGACAATGGTTTCAAATACTACAGTATATTAAGAAAGCAGAAAAGATAAGTGCATGTTGCCAAAATTTGCTGCCTAATTATAGAGTTGATTATCAGAGAAACTAAACACAATGCAAGTTTACCTTGAGGGTAACACCCAACAGACATTTCCATCCAACTTTTACACAATATTTGAAAAGAACCAAATTCTAGATACAATCTAGAATTTGTATCACCGGATTATAAGGTTATCTATTAGGAATTAACTGGGTTCCCTTCATTTTTCAAATCATGTTTTGATGTCAGCCTTTCAAAACAATTACCACTCAAACAGTTGTCAGATGGTCTAGTTGAGATTTTGAAACAACTTTCAATACAATGGAACAAAAAGTTGTAATTCAGGCTCTTGTCTTGTGCAGATGAAAATTGCTGGCTTTTTCAGATTAATTTGTAAGATTATTTCTATTTCTTTAAAAATGAATATTTGTAATGTAAATATCTACGACTGCAAAACAGTATGGTAATGTGAACAATTACAGCTGGAATTTACAACTTTGTAAGACAGAAAGCAATTGTACACTAATCTTGAGCCTTTCTTGGGAAAACTGATTACAGCCACTGCGTTCTAGTAGGAAATGTTCTGAAATGAAAAAGTGTAGTTGTTTAATGCCAAATGATATATCCCACACAAAACAAGTTTCAAAGTATGGCTTGCATCGTTAAAAATGTTCCATGTTCTACCAAGGCATGTGGAAATAGTTATTTGGACTGAGAAGAAAATCTCCAGGGACACTAACAATTTTGTTATGAAGCAGGTGTGACCCTCTAGTGTACTATCAACATTATGCATTTTCTTTCAGTTTTGAAGCCCTCTTCACTGAAGATATGGGTCTATAACCAAGGCAGATCCTACTGAGCACCAATCCAGAGAATATAAACATAACAGAAACAGCCCTCTCAAAAATATGAAATAAGATGACATTTCACATAAAAATCAATGCAATTTGGGGACAATGGTAAATGAGGTCTGTGATAAGCTCTCCCTATGAAAATGAAACACCTTCAGAAGCTCTGCTGTTCAAATTTACAAGAAGAAGGATCATCAAATATTTGTGCAGGAGTCAGAGCAGAGAACATCCGATTCCAATGTAGAGGATTAATGTAACTGGTGAGCCTAGCAAATATGATGTATTAACCATGATTTGTGACTTATTTGGCATTATGTGTAAACTAGGTCACTAATTGCTCAACAAATAACAGAATAATAGAGTTGGAAGGGACCTTGGAGGTCTTCTAGTCCAACACCCTGCTCAGACAGGAAACCCTATACCATTCAGACAAAATGTTTGTCCAATCTTTTCTTAAAACTTCAGTGTTGGAGCGTTCACAACTTCTGGAGGCAAGTCATTCCACTGATTAATTGTTCTAACTGTCAGGAAATTTCTCCTTAATTCTAGGTGGCTTCTCTCCTTGATTAATTTCCATCCGTTGCTTCTTGTCTTGCCTTCAGGTGCTTTGGAGAATAGGTTGGCCCCCTCCTTTTTGTGGCAACCCCTGAGATATTGGAACACTGCAATCATGTCACCCCCTAGTCCTTCTTTTCAGCAAACTAGACATACCCAATTCAGCCAGAAGTGGGATTTGGGGTTCAGCGAACCCCACAGAATCTTCTCTAAGGGTCCACCGAACCCCTGCGAACACCCAGCAGCCCACCCTTGCTAGAAGTATAAGAGTAAATGATAATTAAGATCAGAGATACACATTCCTAAATGGAGGAAGATGCTAATCCCTTTGATATCAATGGACAAAGACCTAATGTTCTCAGATATTTAATATTCTATACATTTTAATCTCCTTGCTTTAATGTAGCCTAGGGCTTATTTACTTTTATTAATTGTTTTTATTTTATATGCTGTGATTTTTTTTTATACTAGCTGTAATTTATTTTCATGTTATTTTACTTTTAAAAGTTATTTTTGGATCTTGTTGAAGGGCAGGTATAAAACAAATATAGACATGCCTAAATTCATCTTTAGGCACAAGAAGCAAAAAAATGGGGGGGGGAAGAAAGGCCACAGGAGAAAAAGTTCTAAGATCTGTAGGAGGCAGACTTTCCATATTCATTACTTTTTGTATCAAATGTTTACTTCTTTTTTTTTTTTTGCTTACATGGTAAGCATAATGGAGGTACGGATTAGTAATCATTTTATGTAAACAAAAACATGATCAAAAGTTTTGTTGTCCCAGGAATTAAAGGGCAGGATGTATTTTCAATTAGTTCTGCATTGAACACATGAAATTCACGAGTGGCCAATACCACATCAAACATGAGTAAGTGAGTAATACCATTCTTTCCTAGAAGGAAGCTAAAACAATGAATCAGAATTTCAGAATTGAGAAAGATAGGACTGTCTTTATTTCATTGCCAAGTTGCAAGTTTAGAACAATCATCAGTTGTGTGTCTGCAAGTTGAGTCATGACAACTGGACTTCTTTTCTTTCTGGTTCGAAATATTTCACTGCTTATCCAAGTAGTTTCTTCAATCTCAGCATGTTGGTTAGGGGGAGCACATACATAAGGGGAGTCCTCTAGGGTGGCTTCATTTCTCCCCTAATCTGGAGAGGCTCCTTAGGTGACCAGTCAGAGAGTATTAAGGGTCATTGCTCCTAAATGCTTTCTCCTATGTGGGATGGATAATTAACTGTGGCTTCCCTGGTGAAGTGGTCTAGATCTTCCCTGGGATTGATGCAAGAGGAGCACAAAAAATGGGGGAGAGGTTGTGTTTGAGGCCTCAACCTCTACTGAGGGAAGGATTTTCCACTTTGGATATATGGATTCCTTCGCTCCTCTCTCTAACCATTGCCACCTTCTAACACTGTTGGAAGCCATTCCTGTGGTAGGAAGGTTCACCAAAATATTAATAAAAATTAGCAACTAGGAATCTGATAGTGAGCAGATGACATTATTAGCCCTTTTACTGTACTTTACCCCCTGTTGCCACCTAGCAACACTACTATAAATCACTTGTTAAGAAGATTGGTTCCCATCCAGGGAGTCATAAGGATTACAAGTAGCTAATTAAGGAGCCATCCTTTCTTTTTCCTCCACCAAATTAAACATCTAAAAAGCCCTTGTGTGATATTTCTTTTAATATCAGATCTGACATTTTGATGCAATTTAGCTAATATTTACTGTGTTTGTTTTTCCAAGTAAGAGTAATCTGCATATTGTTGTTTGGCTTTATGTGACAAATTGCTGGAATATCATGTAAAAAAGAAATACGATGTGCAAATGCTGCTCCTTCGGCTAAAGATATCTTCTCTGTACGACCCACGTCAGCTTTGCAAGTCGCTCGCATTTCAACATGTGCATGATTGCGGTTCTTCCTTGACATTCCAGTGACACACATAGTAATTTTGGGAGGAAGAGAAGAGATTCTTATTGTAGAGAAAAAGAATGGAATTAGATATTCTAGGATGTTTATCCTAACTAATTGCAGGAAGGCTAGCCATGTTTTAATAAGGTGCTAATGTTCATGTGGAAAGATCGGGAAATGTGGTATATTACTGTGAGAGCATTTAGGATGGGTTACTGTCCAACCAACCGTCTACTTTTCCCTGCAGCTCTGAGATCTGGGCTGTAAGACTGCTCAATGCCAACAAAGTGATAGAAGAAATTGTGCCGTCTTGTGGTGATCCAGATTTTTGTAGCCCAGATCAGCAATATTATGATGCAGAGACCCATAAAAGATTGGCATTATAGACTTATAGAGAGTACAGAAAATATTGACGGAACTGGAATGGCTTTGTAAAGATTAGCCTGTTTTTAAATGTTTGCTTCTGAAAAATTGGGTTGGTTTTCTTAGCTTTTTGGTTAGTAAATTCCTCTGTAGTAATAGATAAGCTCATAAGTGGGATTACATTGACAGTTACGCTCATTATTATCCACACACTTCTATTTTCTACTAGCTGAGTAACCTCCAGGAATCTTTGTCAAGCCATCCCAATGGCCAGACACACCAACTGTAACTGTGAACACACATCAAGATCCCCTTCGACCTCAAGCCAGTAACAACCAATAACAGGAGACTTTGATCAGTGAAAGAAAACTGGTCTGCTTTCATTGATTGCACACAACTGGTATACAAAGATGAGATTTGTGGGGGTAATTCTTTATTCTGAATGGATGCTTCACTTTTTGTTTTTCAACCTCCTGAAAAAAACTTGCATGCCCTATGAAGTGCATGTTATTTTTGCCAACCAACTCTTCTATGCATGTATCTGGGAATTATGCAGACTGTTGTAATGCCCAAATTTAAGGTGTAAATTTTAAAATTCTCTAGTAAAACTACTTCACATTCCCACCATCATTTGAGTGATAGTGATTAAATGAATAAGGGTGGCTGAGAAGAGATGCAAGACCAAGGAAAGCTGTTGTTGCTCTCCTTTGAATTGTTTCTATAAGTAATGACAAGTAAACTAATTATAATAGTTATTTGAGAGGAATCTGGTATCTGTTAATCTCTAATAACCGTTCAATCAGAAGTACATCTTTGCAACATTTAGGTTATTTGCGTAAAGGTATCATTGTAAAAATAATACCATTTGCACCTTCTTCATTATGATATTACTGCATGCAATCATGGTACATTGAGGTAAATTTAACTGCCTCATCTTAAGTACTTCAGATCCAGTGACATGACCATTGTTTGGGAAGACTCAGAAATTTACTCTGTTGTACCTAGTTTGCTAAGATTCACTAAATCAAGGATTCATTATATGTTTTAACTCTTTGCTTTTGGGACTGTGAACCAAGCAATCTGTGAAGAGATGGATGGATGGATGGATGGATGGATGGAGATAATAGATAGATGTGTGTGTCAGTGTGTGAAAGAGAGAGACGGGGATGTGTGTATTTTCTGTCCCTTCAAATCAGTCATTACTCTTTCTTTTACAAGCCCATGCATTTTATTTTATTTTATTGCAAGATTTTGAAAATAGTTTGCCCTTGCCTTCTTCCTAAGACTGAGAGATAGTAACAGCTGGCTTTGTGCCTAAGGTGAAATAAAACTCAAGATCTCCCAGTTACTACATGGTGCATTATACCAAACTGGTTCTCTCCAATAAATTACAGGCTCTGGTTTTAATATGAGCCCGGGAATAAGTCCTCCATCCTTCTCTTCCCGCTCCCATCCCCATCCCAGCTTGCTACTACTGCAGTAGAGTTTAGAGGCACAAAGTGTACCTCTTCTCTTTCTCCTCTGATCTTGCTCATTCCTAATCCAAAGCTGAACTCCCAGCAAGGTTTTGGCATTGCTCCCGAGTCAGCACTGTACCGCTCTATCCTTACCATTGTGACGCTTTGTTTCCAGCTCTGCTGTGGCATAGCACAACTGCAAGTCCATCAAGCTAAGGGATAGGACATTTTCCCTTCAGAAGGCACTTCCACTTCCCTATTCCTGAGTTCCTGCCACTCTTGATGAGCATTTACAGAGTTTTTGAAAGTAGTCTGCAATGAATGGAGGAAGGAACGCTCCTTACAGCAATTATGGTACATCATCATCATCATCATTTTTAAAAAAAAACTACCCACCGAAGAAAAACACTTGGGCCTAAGGAGGGAGTGCTGAAGGGTTTGAAGAGCAAATACAGGTCATCCTCAAAATATTCCTGTTTGGGGAGTGAAAACAGTGGTGGTGTTGTGGAAGTTCCCTTTATAACAGTATTCCAAGTTCCAGGAGCCTATATATGTGTGTATGTGTATTTGTGCTTCACAAGACACAGAACCTGAGACATTTATGTAAACCCTTCAAGCATCAAGAGAAGAAAATCGAGAATATGATGAGAATGGGAAGGAGGAAAGGAAAAAGGAAATAACCTCTGCAAGGGAAGGACGCAAGAAGAGGCATCCAACCACATCAGTCAAATACATGTATTTGTGGCAGTAATTTCAGTAACAGTTGCCAGATGATCAGAGGCTTTGGTTCAAGAAGGGAGGATTTGAAGGCTCATGTGCAGCAGCTCTTATAACAGAATTTAGAATTCTTGGTAGAGAAAGTATGTTTTAAACTATTCCCCGTTTGCCTTCTTTCAAGCAGTGCCTAGGCAAGTTCTCACATCACTACTTTATACAAAACCCCTGGAATTTTGGGCACCAGTGTTGGGGAGGAAAACAAGGTATTAATTAACTCTGCCTTTGACTAAACTGAGTTCAGAGAAGGAAAATGATATGGCATACGTATATTTATAGAATTAAAGTACTGGGTTCTATTTAAGTTCAAGTTCCACGGTGAATATAGAAAAATGGTTGGCTTAAAGATAGGGTGGAGAAATGTAAATGAGAAACCGGAGTGATTATTTTGTTAATGGGGCAATGATTAAGCACTGGCACACAGGCCATGGATTTTCCATCACCCAAAGTTTAATCAACACCGGATGCCCTCCTGAAGGTTATTCTTTAAGTAAACTTAAATTAATTTTATGTAATAGCTAAACAGAGAAAGTTACTTATCTCAAGACACCTCTGCCTAAATGAACTTAAGAGCCCCATTTGACATTAATAGTTTGTAACAGAAAATCTTCTAAATCTTGCATTATTCTGAGCTGAAGAACTGCTAGTTCCTGTGTAAGGGCAAGCCTTCTAGAATATGTGTTCATCTTAACAAGACAAGTCTAAATAAATAAATAAATAAATAAATAAATAAATAAATAAATAAATAAATAAATAAATAAATAAATAAATAAATAA
>JANHFL010007951.1:35709-48114 GCA_032468155.1 Oxyrhabdium leporinum
TCTAGGTTGCTTCTCTCCTTGATTAGTTTCCACCCATTGCTTCTTGTCCTACCCTCAGGTGCTTTGGAGAATAGCTTAACTCCCTCTTGTTTGTGGCAACCCCTGAGATATTGGAACACTGCTATCACGTTACTCCTACTACTTCTTTTCATCAAATTAGACATACGCTATTCCAATAAGTTCCCACTTAGGCATGCTTATTGTAATTCCTAGCATCAATATTTAGAAGTGAATAAATTAACGGGGGGGGGGAGCCATGACCAGGTAACGGGGATATAGATAAATAAATAAAAACATATGTCATGTTCTAAAATATGAGTCTCTTGCTCTCCCAAATAATTGAATGTCTTGGAAAACCTGATCATGTGGATTATAGGTAGTCCTTGACTTACAACCACAACTGACCCCAAAATTTATGTTGCTAAGTGAGACAGTTATTAAATAAATTTTGTCCCATTTTACGACCTTTTTGCCGCTATTGTTAAACGAATCACCGCAGTTATCAAGTTAGTAAAATGGTTGTTAAGTGAATCTGGTTTCCTCATTGACTGTTGTCAGAAGGTCACAAAAGTTGATCACATGACCCCAGGACACTGCAACCATCATAAACATAAGTTGCCATGCATCCAAATTTTGATCATGTGACCATGGGGATGCTATAACGGTCGTAAGTGTGGTAACATTTAAGAAACCTTTCAGATAGACTATACATGTGCTTCTGTAGAATAAGTAGTAAGTAATTTAGAGACTGAATATCTGTTTATAGCAATGATTCCTGATTATGAAATTTTAGGTGGGTCTACTTTTATATAGGATGATAGTAATTGTGAAGAATTAAGCCTGTTTGGTTTCATTGTTGAAAGTTGGCATGAATACAATCTGAGGACACTTGAACGATGTATTACGGTAAATCAATGTTTGTTTTTTAAAAAAAACAATCCTTAGTGGTTTCTGGCCCAAAGGGCTCACCCTGCCTTGTGAATCAGATGGAAAGGTTGGCAGTGGCTGGTCCTCTCCTGACCACCAAACCATTGATGGATTTGAACTGATCTATGTTTTCAAAACTGGGGTTCTCCTGTTCAAGCACAAGCAAGATCACTCTCTCCTATCCAGGCCAGAAAATCTTTTCAAAACATGGATCTACTTTAGTCTATGTTTTCAAAATGCTTTTCCTGTTCCCTCTTGGATGGAGAGGGGGATGAGCACAGTTCCCTTTGCTTCTCTCAAATATCATCAAAACTGGTGAATTAGATATTTTTAAGATTAAATGATACCTGTGAGTCATCATTTTACTTTTGTTTATTGTAATTTATATGACAACCCACTCATACATAACCCTGGAAAGCTAGCAATCATTAAAACAAAAGATTTAAAAAGAGCAAACATTATTGCATTACTTTTAATATGCTTTAACTATTCAAACATATATAACAAGATGAGGAATTTATATTCTATTGACAGTAAAACCTCTTATTTTCATAAGTGATAATATGCGGTACTATGCAAAAGAGTATTAGACTCCGGGATATTGAAATATCAGGAAAAAAATCAAGGATAACAATGAAAACATCCTTCATACGATATATAAAGAGTTTTCCAAAAGAGAAGAGATTGCCTCCTCTATTCATTATGTTGACAGTCTAAGAAAACATTACTGTTTTCCTTGGCAGCTCACATTTCGCTGAATTACAGAAATATTCCATAATACTAAAATATTATTCAATCTCCCTTAGTACTCTGCTTAGTACTCTGAGTAAATATATATTCCAGTCAAAGTTCATTTTAAAGGAAATTCACAAGATGCTTATAAAAGGAGAAGCTACATTATAACTCAACCTACAAGTTCAGATTACCAGGGAAAAATTCCTATTAAAATATTAGCAACATAAAATGTGGTACCTATTACATAGGTATCACTATGTTATGCAGAATTCTGTTAACTTAGGAAAGGAAAAATTGTATGAATGCAAATGGGTGATCAGTTACACAGTTCTAGTAACCCTTTGCCTGGCAAGCATACTGCAGCTCTGGTGGACAGATCAGTATAAACTCCAACCTCTGGAACCTCTGAAACTTCTAGAGCAGTGACTCCAACCTTTTGGGGACAAGGGACTGTGGAGAGAGATGTTTCTGCAGACCGGAGGGGGCATCGTTTTATGTGCTGCCCGCATCCCACAGATAGGGCTTTGCTTGCTTGTGCAGCCCGGTTTCTGGCATGCCGTGGCCCAGTTCTGGTCCATGGATCAGGGATTGGGGACCCGTGTTCTAGAGAATGATAAAATACATACAATTGATGGTTGATTTTATAGATATTACAGTTAGGATGTACTTGCATCAATGGAACAAAAAAAATAGTAGAGATTCCTTAGTCAGCTCCTTAGTTGGATGCAAAGTTTAGGTGAAATTGTATGTTTTAATGAATCCCTAAGTGAGCAGAAAGGACACAATCTGACATGATACAAATTTCAATATTAAATCTTTTTGAAATTTGAATACATATTGTCAGAGTACGCACAATGTGACTAGGTGAGATAACCCAGGAGAAAATACAATACACAGAGGTTTGCATTTACATATAGTGGTTTTATCTCTACAAAAACATATATACATACAAGTACTTTCAGACAAGCCTTGAAAAAACAGCAATCAGTAATTAGCTCCACCATGGAAGCACACACAGGGGGGAGGGGGGAGAGAGAGAGATGCCCTCACAGGGCCTCTCTTATATTGCAGCCTCTTAAAGCAGTAGCTGTCAAATAACCCTGCTGACTCATTGCTACCGTTGCATCATTGTTACAGAGTTACAGTATTACAACATTACAGCAGCTGGTCAGCTATTAAATCATCATTACTCTGACACATATTTTATTGTTTAAGTACAGGTAGTCTTCGACTTATGACCACAATTGAGTCCAACATTTCTGTTGCTAGGTGAGACATTTGTTAAGTGAATTCTGCCCCATTTTAGGATGTTTCTTGCCACAGTTGTTAAGTGAATCACTGCAATTGCTAAATTATTAACATGGTTGTTAAGCGAATCTGGCTTCCCCATTGACTGTTGTCAGAAGGTCACAAAAGTTGATTTAGGACACTGCAACCATCCTAAATATGAGTCAGTTGCCAAATGTCTGAAGTTTGATCATGTGACCATGGGGATGTGCAACAGTCTAAGTATGGAAAATGGTCATGTCACTTTTTTCAACGCAGTTGTAACTTCGAACCATCACTGCATGAACTGTTGTAAGTCAAGGACTTCCTGTACAGTGAATATGATAGGCGCAGAGCTTTCTGGTGAATTTTTGATAACACCTCCTTTGGAAAAAATAACATCTTCCAAGTATTTCCACTGGACAGTTAAGAGTCCTTCTGTTCTTAATTTTGGACTTTTCCCCTACTTTTCTTTGCAGAAGTCTTCTCACTCAGAAATAATCTTAGGCCTCTTTGCATGTGCTGCAAGTTTGAAGTGTCCTCATAATTTTTCATTAACATTCCAGTCTGGAAACTGTAAAATTCATTCCAAATCCTTTGCCTCTTTCTTATAAATTCTTGGAAGTATGTTTTGAACTGTTCCCTTGCTAAAATCCCTAACCCCTTTTCAGCTTCAAACTGCGGGTTCCCTCAAGGCCTATTGGAACTTCAAAAATAACAATCACCTACATTTCAATTAGCATTCAGCATCCAGTGCTTTTTGGCAGCTGGATCTGAATAGCCTCCCTTCCTGCCATATACTGTGCAGAGGAGCAGAGAGCAGTTGCGCTGTGCCAGTTTTTCTCTTAGATTCAACTAAAAACATTTTTCTTGGATCTTTTCTTTAAATTTTTGTTGCACAGAAAAGAATGACCGATTATGGGATGTTTCGGGGTATTAGATCCTGCAAGCACAGGTATCAAATTCAGAAGAATTTAGCCACAGTATACACCTATACTTTTAGGTGGTCTAGGCTGAGATATACTTTATTATTACTAGCAATAGTCAAATTAGAGTACAATTCTATACATGTCTACTCAGAAGTCATCCCCACTAGGTTAATAGGAATTACGCATGGAAAAGGATTTGTATAAGAGTTATGGCTTGCTGTAGTCTAGCTTAGCATGGACACTTTATTTTATTTTTCTATTTTTTACAGGAAAAATATGTTATGAGCTTTGCATAATTGGCTATGTTTGTTTTTCATTTAACAAGTAATTCTCCTTTCTGGAATCAATTGTCCCACTTTGCCCTTTATATCTTTTAACTTCCTGGTAAAGAAGGGCAAGAACAGTTCAAGGAGTGCTCTCCCATTGCACTACAACTGAAAGATACAGATTCGTGCTATTAAACCCCACATCTATTTTCCCTTTAACTGGTAACTGTAAGTGCTAAAATGAGCTGAGGAAGACTGACCAAGGAAGAGCAAGAGGCATGTGAATTGTTTTAATATTTTAAGGTTTTGCTGTTGTTATCTCGGAAGGAGAATAGATAACAAAGTAGGGCTTCTTTGGCTCCATCTCCTGTTATCTTCTCCTTTACTCTTTCAATCCCAGTGGAGATCAGAGTTTATGCTTTATTATTCACAAAATATTTACATTATGAGTGGCATTTGTATCTGTTGGCCACATCAGCCCCATTCTTCAAATTGTTATTTTAATGGTGGAGAAGAGAGAAAAGATCACCAGGTGTCCCACTTTCTATCTCTATTCTGTGACCATTACGTACAGAAGAGGATTAAAATTGGAATGACCAAAACCCCTCCCTTGGAGAAGATCCCACAGAGAAGAATTACCCACAATCTTGTTTCCAATGGTCCTGAAAAGTGCTGTGCCTTTTGCCCTACATAGGTAGAGGTATAAAAAAATAATAATTCTTGCATGTTGTACAATGCAAAATAAACATCAAGGTGTATTTTTGATAGTTGAACTGAGGGGCAAATGTGCTTGCTTTGAAGTGGATCTAGGGATTGATTGGAAGTGTGTTGGCTGCAACCTAATTTGAAAATTACTAATAATTTCCCAACAATAGTATGCCTGATCTAATACCTATAGAAAATCACTCCAGGGAGGTCTGTTTAATTAAATGTCCTTAGTACAGCTCACTTGGAAGAAGATATCTTGATCCCAATGAAAAGAAAAAGAAACCAACATTTATACGTGCTATTTATTTCATTTAAATGTAAGCAGATTTCAGCATCATCAGTAATTAATAACAAATTAATTAGAAGAAATAATGGCAAGAACAAAATCCACAGTGATTTTGTTGCCAGCATAAAGTAAGCCCAAGGTTGCATAAATGTTAGGATAGTAACACTGATTTTATGTATAATTGTTAGAACATTTGTTCGTTGTCTGATAATACCTTTTCCTTCTGCCTCAAGCCACATTTCAATGTACCCAATTTATTTGAATTGTTATTGTCAACTTTTTAAACAGAGCATACCAAATTTGGCAAACAGTTAATCAGAATATTTATAATGTATATAAGATTATTGTCAGCCTTACAAAATAGAACAGATTAAGAAACCAATGACATATAGGTTAATGCTACTTTTATTGTAAAAGTTATAATAGCAGAATCATGCAAGTCTGAATGTATTTTCAGTCCCTCCCTTCATCTCCATGTGAATTAAAGAGGGGCTTGTCTGAGTTACTTTCTTCCTCCAGACTCAAACTACTTTTATTTGATTGCCCTGGTAGTGGTTCTTCCATCTGTCCTCTAAAGTCATGCCTTCTGCCCTCTACAATGACATATCATTATAATTATCCAGTTTTCAGAATGAAACATGTAGTGGTAGTACATGGGAGGAGTTAAGTGGGTTGGGGTGACAGAATCAAGAAGAAATTCTGTTTGATGATCTCTACTGTTGAATTCCAGGCAGAAGAAGGATCTCTTGAATGACCAGTCAGACCCACAGGAGTCATCCATATACCAGTAGGTCTGGGAATATTAAAGCCCTTTTAAATAATTTTCAAGCAGTTCTTATTGTTGGGTCTATGTTCTCTTAAGAGGATGCATCTCCCTCTTTGCAGACATCCATTTATCCCTTCATCTTTACAAAGAGATGTCCACCGATCCTTGTTCAAATGGCAGCAGTTCAATCCAAGAAGAGTAAGCCATGCAAATATATAACTAAGTTGTTAACTTAGATTACTAGGTAAAGGTATGCCCTTCCTAGTTTGGAGTCTTCCCAGTTGGTTGGCACACTATCAAAATTCCCATTCAGCATGAGTAGAGACCATTCTGGAAGTTACAGTCACAAATACATCAGGCTAGAGGAGACTTATGCTCAATAGCCTTGAAGGTCCTACCATATGTTAGGAACAGATGAATTCTGCTGCACTTTAGCCTAGTATACATAACTAGGAATAACATCAAATAAGTTGTGTTCTAAGCACTCATGCAAACACCATATTTTGATGACTCAAATTATTTGCTTGCCCTTGTTCTATAGAAACCACAGCATGTTCTTTTTCAATGAAATAATTATTTTCAGCTAATGATAAAGGAAGGAGCCCTTAAAATATTACTTTAAGGAAGCTGGGGTACACTGGATATATTTGGAGTCCAAGGCTTTTTAATGTGCAAGACATGCTCAGGGATACCAGCATTATAATTAAGGTCTTCATCTACCTTACATTTTTAGATAGTAACTGGGATAGTTATAGAAAATCAGGGGAATTTGAGGAATCACTACAAGTTGGACCCAGACTTAGTTGTCTTTACTGCAGACTAATACTATCATTCTCCTGATAATATGGATGAAAATCATGGAATGCATTACCTCTAGATCCATATTTATCAATATGGCAGCATCTATCTTACAGCAGATGATCTCAAAAAGATAATCAGTTTGGGCCTAACTGCCACAGAAGCCCAACAGCAAATATCAGGGAGAATATCTGCAAGAATACATGGTCAATCACTTCTACAGTGCTATCATGAAAATGACATAAACAAAGGAATCAACCATCTTCTGAATTATATACAAAGTATTGCACAGCCCTAATGGACATATTAATATAGAATAATCAGGTGATAATAGAATATGTGTGTGTATACAAATACACACATACACCAGTGTATGCATGCACAACATTCATCTTGCAGAAATACAGATCTCACCACTCGGCACAAATAAAACCAAAGAGGTTTCAGTCACCAATAAGTTATATAAAGAGATAAAGTCTTGTTTCCTTCTCATTATATATTCCAGTCAAACAAATGTGCAGATAATGGAATCTCTTTTAGTGAATATGTTTTTGGCTTATTCTGCCAAGCAAAAAGCTAACAACTATAGGCAACAGGCAATAAAAGGATGTTGGAGTTTATTTTCATGCTTAATTAATTTGAGGTTTATATAAATGTATGTGGTCTAGCCTCTTGCCTGGAAGGGGCAACACTAAAATGAAGCAGACAGATATGTAACAAGATAGTCAATAAGATCCTTGAACATTGAGCACAATCATTTCCCCCCCACACTTCCAAGACAGAATTGCAAGGTCACCTGTTAATGAGGAGCAGCTACAAATAACACTGTCCTGTTCAATTGAACAGCATCCAAACACAATTTTAAATTACTATTTCCAGCTCAGCAATACTTCTTGCTGGGTTAATACTCCTTACTAAGTAATACTATTTTTAGAAGGAAGTATTGGCTGGCTGTTGTTGCTTCGAGAGGGTCTGTAATAAATGAGATGCATGGATTCACATCTAACTCCCAACCACTGTAGTCAGTGATGAGGCTTGTAGTTCCTACAAATGGAGAACTGCGTTGGACATTTTCAGTATCTGGGTACACCTTTGCAGAAGGATGCGCAAGTGACAAGCACTCCTTGAAGTGCTTTTGTATTAATGTTGATTGGCCCTTCAGCTGTGGTCCTCCATAGAGAACTTTAATTTACCAATATATCTAACCCTGATAGCGTTCAAATCTAGCTTTGCTGTTATTCCTGATTTCTTTGTTTCAAGAAGTAAAGCACTGGAATGTCATATAGAACACCAACAATTTCTCGATAATGTCACTACCAATGTCTGATTTGTGCCCACTGATTCTTCTTTTTAAGAGATTGGACAATTTGTTCAGTTAAACAACAATGGGGCACTGTTGACAGATGATGCCAAATACCACAATATAGATGTAGATGCAGACATTTAATTTCTATGAGTATCTATAAGATCTGCAAATAAATATGATTCTTATCCTCCAATACTTTCCTGTGGCTTGTTTTAGGTTCTAGGGATAGGGTTAGCCTCCTCAAACAGTCTTGAAATTAAAACTTTGTCAATATTGTAAAATTATATCCATTGAAGCTGAGACCTAATGTATTTTGTTCGAAACAAAACAAAAAGAATAAAAATACAGGGTTAATTATATAGAATGTAATATTCTCCATTTCTTTTTTCCCCCTTTATTTCAAGTGCTTCTGTACTGCTTCAATCCTTCCGACTCTAAATAGTTTGCATTAAAAAAAAAATCAGCAGTATAATACAGAATTACAATAATATCAAAAATGCCCAAAACATTATCCATGCCATATTCTATAATCTCTCTGAATAATCTTATTTATCTTATTTATCCACTATCACAAACAGAATCCCAGTGGGGATTCCAGAAAGAGGGAACTCTTGCAGAAAATGTTTGCCTCAGAGTTTCTCCCATTCTACTTCTTGAGGAGCATGGAGGGCGGAAAGTCTCAGCAGGCACTCTCACAATAAAGGATTATGCATCATTTTGTTTCATTTGCAGTGGAAAGATTTCAGTTATGCAACCAAGGCTATTATACTATTATGTTCAGCCAAATGCCTATATGCTTCTTTTAGAGTCCTTCCCTTCATAGGTCTATTTAGAAGACTGTTCAAAGGTGTGCAAGTTAAGGATTCCAATTATATTCATCTTATGAACTAGACCTTTTCTTAACTGTGAATAGAGCCTCTACCGAAATCTCTCCAATATAATATAAATAACAATTCCCCTGCTCAAATTTGCTATATATTTCATTTTAGTTTGTAAATTATTGAAGTTACTACAGAACTTGGGAGGATTAACTGATCTAAATCCTCTTTTTCCAATCTAATTTCCTTTCGATGATTGGATTGCAACTCCTAGCATCACAAAACCTGATCACCTATGACAGTGGATGATGGGAGTTATGTCTTTAATGCTTCAAAAGCCATGGAGCTACCTGAAATAGCAAGGATTTAGGCTTTTTTGATTTTTTTGTTTAACCAATTCAGGAGATTATTTTTCCTGCTAGCATCTAGCTTTGATCTTGCCCGAATTTTTCTCTATGAATTAATTTGACTAAATTTTTCCAAGTAGACAGAAAATACATAAGAACAGAAATGAGGGCAAAGTATAATTTTAAAAATATTTCACACAACAATGTCACAGAAATATATTATCCGGTCTCACAAATTTTGTTATAGCCCATGAAGTATGAGCAAAAACAGATCAGCCTTATAAAATCCCACCAAATATTAACTCAGGTGCAAAACATATAATTTAGGAATATACTGTTTACACTGGAGTTGGACTACTTCCGTTTTGTAGTCCTTTAGGGATCAGATAATTTTTTTAGAACTCTGCTTGGCATCAGATTGTCTTTCAATAAGCAAATTTCTGTTCTCAGTCAAATCACTCAGTTGCATTCACACATTATTTGCAGTTCATTTGGCTGAGATAGTTCAGCATCCAGCCAGCCAGACCAAACACCCAAAAATAAGATTCTCCAGATCACTGCATAGTATTCTAATAGCCCAGGGCTGTCAAACTCCCGGCCCATGGGCCAGATGTGTCATGCGCTGGCCATGTCCATGCCTGATTTAGTGAAGGGGAAAGAAGCCCTAATACGTCACATGATGCTGCCGTGATGATGCCGTGATAATGCCCATCTTGTGAAAATGGCATTAAAAAAAAAAAGAAACCAAAAGAAATTAATACTAACGTTAAAAAGGAAATGCTGGAAAAACAATATACAAAAACAAATTTCTAAACACAGAAATTAATTTATTAGTTCTTAAAAGAGACTTGCCACTAAGGAAAAGAACAGCATTCTTCACTAGCTCCCAAGCAATGATTTGCCCCCCGTGTACATTTCAGGGTTAGTCATTATCTAATTACATAGCTGGCGTGTACTGCAAATATTTGCTGCATCAAGTATGGTTTCAATCAGAGAAGATTCTGTATCTTTAAGACATTTTATTTTCTGATACTTTTTAGCATGCAAGACGCCATTCTTCCAAAACTGGCTACATAATACCGATGGTACACAAAGCATCTCAAAAACTATAAATTATTCATATTCAGGTAACCCACTTTTCCCCGTTCTCACACCCAGATGAGTGGAAACTACTGCTTCTGAATTCCCAGGCTTTGTCATCAAAATTTTTGGATGACATTATTTTAGAGACAACTAGAGTAGAATATATACTTACCTGAATCAATAAGTCATAACTAACTTGGTCCAGGATAAGTAAGCTCTTGTCCTCCAGATGTTTGGGATATTGCCATCAGCCACCAGTATATACAATGACAATAGGTTAGGGAAGTTGTAGACAAAACATCTAATGGGTGCCAGGTTGTCTACTGATGTTTTTCTATTTACATCACACACACACACACACACACACACACACAGAGATGATTTACAATTAATTTGCCTCAGTACATATCCATTCTTACAATTTGTAAACCTAATGCTGTAGTGTAATATGCTTCATGCTTTTGCAATAAAATACTACATTAAATTGATGCTTCCAAACAAATGTTGTGGAGTATCCCATAAATCTGATTATTGCTATATTGCTCCATGTTGTTTTGCAAAAACTTGACTTTGTTCCATCCTGGCTAAATGTCTAATTTTAAAGTGAGTATGCATTTCAAAAATAGATATCTATTTTTAGATATCTATCTATCTAACCCCAAATTAGAAGTCTTCATAATGAGTATTTGTTCCATAAAAATTATTTGAAAAAATATCAGCTTGCATTTTCAAAGTAGCAATCATCAAATTTCATGCAAAATACATCTATGATGGGTGGAGGAGATAAGAGAACAACACACACACACACCAAAAAACCCTGAATAAACATTCAGATAGGACCCAACAAGTATTTTTTTTACATTCATATGCACTGGGGGGAGAGAGAAAATAAATTCAAGATTACACCTCTAGTGCTGAAAAAAATCCATTCTATTCTATCACACTAACTCACTCATATATGCATATGCACAACAAGCCTATCTTCAGCTATTCTGTTCAACTTTAAATTGACTCAGATTCCTCCAAAGCCATGTCCTATTTAACAGCAGTGGTGAGAGCATTGCTGGCCATTTAGATGTTGAAGGAAGCCTGACATATGATCTCTTGCCCACAGAGAGGTGATATCCTCTGTCAGCAGTTTCATGTAAAGCCTCCTGATTAATGGTTTATAACTCTTAACCAGATTAGTATTTAATCAAAAACAAATGAGTTATGGAAGAAATGTTTGAATCTACACCTACCCACACATTGGATGCTAGGAAAAACTCAGGGTAGGTCTTACAAGATCAGTTGAAATGAGAACCAACTTCCAAATGGCACTAGCAGGTGCAATGGTCAGAGAATTAAACTAGGGCCAAGGCTATATCAGTTCTCTCAATTGTGAAGATCACAGGATATTTTTGAATCAGCCGTTATCTCTCAGACCAACAACTGAGATCTCTCAGACCAACAACTGAGATCTCTCAGACCAACAACTGAGTCCTCTCTGAAGCTAAACTGAAGCAGGAACAGAGATGCAAGGTAAGACAGGATAAACTCTGTAAAGGTAAAGGTTTTCCATGTCCAGTCATGTCCAACTCTAGAGAGCAGTGCTTACATCCGCTTCTTAGTCAAGGGAGCCAGTGTTGTCCGAAGACATTTCCATGGTCATATAGCCAACATGACTATACACCAAGGTGCATGAAATACTGTTACCTTCCCATTGAAGTGCTAGCTATTTATTTACTCGCATTTGTATGCTTTCAAACTGCTAGGTGGGCAGGAGCTGGGGCAAATAATGGGAGATACCCCATCGCACAGGTCTCGAACCCAGACTGTCAGCTTTCCATCTGACAAATTCAGTGTCTTGAACTGCTGGGTCATCGTGCCCTGTATGTAATATAAAACTGATGTTTACCATTCAGAGTCAGTATCATGTGAGTCTCTTCTAGCTGTCAATGTTCCTTCAAAGTTGATCATGATTGTAATTTTAAATATGTCACAAAGAAAACAGATAAAGACAATTCAAAGTGCTGGTAATGACCTCTATGGAGATTCTCAGTCATCCAGGTCATGGTTGTCCCAAAGGTGTTTTTTCAAGAGGCAACTGGACCTTCTTGTTTTTCTTTGAAGACATTTCACTTCTCATCCAAGAAGCTTCTTCAGCTCTGACTGGATGGTGGGGAATGGA
>JANHFL010007953.1:14069-24771 GCA_032468155.1 Oxyrhabdium leporinum
TGTGTTGTGAGTTAATTTTGTGAGTTTGCTTGCTAGCAAACTTTATGCTTGCAAGCAAATTTTATGTAACATATTTACAGCTTTGTGTTTTGAAATGTGTGGCTGTGAGATTTTATGTTGCTAAATTGCATACCTTGATGGGGTAGGGGTTGTGTATTTTTGTGAGTTGTGTAATTTTTTGAGTTTGGTTGTGTATAATTTTGGGAGCCATGCCACAGTCACATGATCAGCAAGCCACGCCCACCAAGCCACATAACCGGTAGTGAAAAATTTTAGATTTCACCACTGGTGGTGGCGCAGTGGCTAAAATGCAGTATTGCAGGCTAATTCTGCTGACTGCTGATTGCCAGCAGTTCAACAATTCGATCCTGGCCGACTCAAGGTTGACTCAGCTTTGCATCCTTCTGAGATCAGTAAAATGAGGACCCAGATTGTTGGGGGCAATATGCTGACTCTGCAAACTGCTTAAAGAGGGCTATAAAGCACCGTGAAGCAGTATATAAATCTAAGTGCTATTGCTATTATATATCCATCATTAGCAGCCGAAATTATGAAATTACCAACATTTTATAGAAGAGCTACAAACATTGTCATCTGAAGGAAGTTAGACTTGTGAATATTCATGCAACTGATACGTGCTGCAACTAATAGACCTGTTCATGCTTACTGATAAGGGCATATGATGTGGTGGTTTCTTTAAATGAAACTGCTTTCCCAGCTTCTATATCACTTCACACGCTAGACTTTACTATTGAAACATTTCATAGCAAGCTATCAAGGGCAGAAAACAGTACTGCAGTCAAGCAACGAGAAATGTTTGGAGGCTTATATGTCTGCAGTGCTTCTTTATTTCCTGTTTTGCAGACCTAGATTTATAATCAGATAGTCCTCAAAGTTTCTGAATTTTACAGTCTTTATTGTCAAACAGTAAAGTATAACTGCAGCTAGTAAATATTATTCACATCCCATTACTACTAAACTCAAGCTCCCCGTAATTGTCCTTCATACCAAGCTTGAAGACTCCAGAGGACTCATTTTTTTCTGTGTCAGCTGGATTAGTAATGCTGACAAATTTTGTTCATTTGTTCAGCAGTTGCAGGTGGGGAGGTTGCATTAGCCACAGAGACCTTTCAGCAAGAGGGAGTGCTCCATTATCCCTTCAAAAATGACATGGGGATGCTATAATATATATACCCATGCATGCACATGCATGCACATTACAAGGCTGTACTCATCATTCCTGAATGAAATTCTGATCCTTCAAGTTGTAAATCTAAGTATGAAAACTCATCTCACTTCTGTATGCAGATTGAAATGGGACATTTAATGTTTTTGTCCATGTACTGTTAGCATTACAGTTACCAGCCTGGTATTATATTCTGTCTCAGTTTTGCTGTTATTGGATCATAATGTTAATAAAGTTAGCTCTAGTTTTTTCCTTCCTGCCTTCCTTCCTTCCCCCCTTCTTTAGACTACGCTATTGCAGAATGCAAATATTAGCCAGTTTGATCTGAATTCTAGATTTTAGAAAACATCTAAGATTGGGAAGGGGCTGAGGGAGATATTATATAGCAATTAGCCCTAATATATGTTTCAGTGTTCAAATGCAAAATTGATTATATAGCAATTAGCCTTAAGATATGCTGCAATGTTCAAATGCAAAACTGATAAATGATCATTTGACTTCCAGTTACAGAATATATTGCTCTGTCGGACGTATGTTGCAAGAGTTAAAATGTTACATTCAGAGAATTATCAGGTTTGAAAGGTACCTGAAAAGTCTGCTAATCCAATCCCTTTTCTGGGGCAGGAATCACACCAACTCAGACAAGTGACTGTCCAGCCTTTGCTTGAACCCTTCCAGTTATTGGACATCCACAACTCCAGGAGGCAGCCTGCTCTCTGCACACGGCTCTCACGGCCAGGAAATTTCTTCTTTTGACTTTGGCTCTCCTTTTGTAAAGCTTCCACCCAGTATTTCTTCTCTTACCCTCGGGAGCCATGAAGAATAAATCTACACAGTGCTCCCTGTGACAGACCTTCAAATATTTTTCTCTCTCCTTACCCTTCTGGAAAGTTATGTTTATTATTAATTATATTTTATATAAACAAAAGTTAAAGCTGGGCATTTCCAGCAAGAAAAGTTTGTGAGTATTCTAAAGCTTGCTTTGCTGTTTGTTTTTTTAATGGAAAATAAATTACTACTTACCAGAAGGTAAACAAACAAAACAGTTTTATTTTGTTTCCTTGTTTTATGATATTATTTCCCTTTGTAAAGAATGTATGTGAAGGTACCCAATGAATGTTTCTTGTAAAGAAAGGTGAGGCAGTGCGAAATGTTGATCGTGTTTTTAAAGCCATTAAAACAGTTCAACACAGAAGAAAAATGTAATGAATTTGTTTATTTGTATACAAAATGTCATAATTTATCAATACTGTGCAGCAAAATATATTATCACTCACATCCCAAACTAGACAACATTTCACTTATTTTCATTCTCTCTTTGCCCTTTGAAAATGGCAATACTGTTTTGGCAGTTCAGCAGCTAAAAATAAAGTGCTATAATTATGCAGTCTTGGAATGCCTTCACTTCACAAATACAATGTACAATCTTGTATACATCCATGGTTTTTTGTTTGTTTGTTTGTTTTTAGTTTAGTTTCACATAATCAGAAACTCCAGACCTGTCACATTCTCAAGAATACACATACATAAAGTGCTACTGTTTAAACATCTCCCCCCAAAACAATTTCACAACATGGATCTGGCTCATACCAGGCACTGTAATTCACAAAAAGTTGAAAATTGTCACTTTGTGCAAACCTACACAGAGGGAGAAGTCACTTAAACGTCACTGGGGGATCTTGAACGAAAGGACACTTTGGATTGAAAGCAGCCACAGAAGAGAACCCACATGGACCTCTGAATCTCTTGGTTTCTGTAGGCATAAATTATGGGATTGATCATGGAGTTGTAGGTAGCAGGTAAAAGTGTGGCATAGGTGTACACCGCAGGGTAGTTTGAATCTCCAATGACACAGTAGATAGCGAAAGGTAACCAACTGGCTCCAAACGTTCCAAGGATGATAGCAAGTGTAGAGACTCCCTTTTTGGTTGCAACATAGTGAGAGGCTGTTAAGAAGTGCTGTTGGAGTGCGATTTGATGTGCATGCCTGCAAACTATTTTGCAGATTTTGATGTACAAGTGGAGCATAAGGATAAAAATGAAAAAAAAGGAGACAGACAACAAAGTCACATTGCTTTTGGTCAAAGGTCTGACAATACTGCACGATGAATAATCTTCCATACAATTCCAGCCCAGGACAGGCAATAGTCCTAAGCAGAGTGAAACCCCCCAGGTGATGATTAGCATCATATGAATACAAAAAACAGTCTTCTCAGAGTAATAAGTCAGTGCATTGTACAGAGAAAGATAACGATCGACTGTGATAGCTAATAAGCTACTCACAGAAGCAGTGAAAGAGGCAACTAGGAAACCAACGGTAATAAGGCTGATGGTTTCTGACTGGATTACATATCGGAATACAAAATTAAGGATCAGGCCAACTCCAGCCAGGAGGTCTGCCGTGGCCAAGCTCCCGATCAGCACGAACATTGGGGTTCTCAGATTGGGAGTGTAGAATATAATGGCCACCACGATGGCATTTTCGCAGGCAATGATGGTTCCAGAGATGCAGAGCATAATATCCCAAGGGTTGAGGATAAAGATGGGGAGCTTGGAGGAAAATTCCAGCGAAGAATTGCCACTGCTGCTCTGAATCCAAGGTGCCGGAGCCCCAGTCTCATTCAGGGGGACGCTTTCGTTCATTTCTGCCACCGCCGGCAAAAGCCACCTGTGCAAGGAGAAAAGACGAGAAAGAAGAAAAAGGGGGCGGTTAAAATAAGGCAAAGTCCATTTCCCTGCAGCCTCTGAAAATAAATAAGAAGTGAAAGAGGACCAAAAAAAAAAGGGGGGGAATGAGGAAGAAAGAGTGAAATCCAGCAGGAAGATGAAGGTAATGTCTGAAGGAGGGAAAATTATTCTAAGTCTAATCGGAGCAGGAGGAAGAAACAAATGAACCGAAGCCGGTTCGCATCGGTTACCGAGCTCAGCTTGCAGAAGCCGCCGAGTGCTGTCCGTGGTGCTGAACCTCAAGTTTTCCTTTCCCTCCCCATCTTCCTCTTGCCTCCTCTACCAGCAGAGTTGCCGGGCGCCTTCCAAGCGCGGGTGATGGGCTAGACCCCAGTCCTTAAAAAAAGCCTCTGCTTGCTACCAGGAGCACCGCGCTAGGCACTTTCTTCTCCCCAAGGCTGCGATTCTCCCACCTTACACGCCCCCGAACCGGCAGACCACTTTCTTACTCGGATTCGATCTCAAAGCCGACGGCTGCTTCTCATGGGTCCCGCTGCTTTCGCCGCTGACCGCCGCAAATCTGGCCCCGTCGCGTGGTTGCAAAGCCCGACGGTCTCCTCTTTGCCTTTGGCGGGCAGGAGCCGAGGAGGCGGAGAATTGGCTGGCGCTGCTGTTCACCGTCCGTAGCTCAAGAGTGAGGGAGAAAGAGCGGGAGCCTTGAGACCGCGCTGAGTCTGACGTAAATGAGAGAGCGAGGCGAGAGGGCAGGGCGAAACTCTCCGTGCGCTCACATGGAGCTTTGGCCTCGGAGCGCCAGCCAAACGATGGGGGGGCGGGGGGCGGAGAAAGGGCGCGGAAAAACCTCCCCAGACGGTGGCATAAAACTAGGGAAAGGGAAAGCGCTGTCGAGCTCCCGGGAAGGATGTGTGTGAAAAAAAAAGGGGGGGGCATATAGTAATCCCAGTCACAACTGAGAGAAAGGGAAGAATGGAGAGAACGTGTGGAGCGATAGGAGGAAACCTGAACCTAGCTGGAGCGGAAGAAAGTGCTGTGTTGTGGAAGGGATCCATTATAAACCTGGAGGAGAGAGGACGGGGGGAATGGGGAAAAGGGGGCCTCATAAGGGGTGCTCATTGTTGAGGGCAGAGCAAAGGAACTGACGGGAAAGGGCTCTCAGACAGAAGTATGGACCCTTTGAGGCCGACGATAATCACTTTCTGAAGATTAGAGATTCCCCCGAACCACGAGCAGTTTCAGCGAAAGTAGTAGGGTGAAGTGAATACCACGTAGGCAGCTAATCCTCCAGCCAGCTCCTTCATAGGCTCTATGCCTGCTGAGAGATCTGTGCTGTGTTGCACTTGCCTTGGCCATTTTAAAAGCGGTACTTGCATGCAAGTAGTTCAATAGGTGGCAGCATGTAGCCAACCTTGTTTTTTTCTAGGAAGCTAAGCAGGATAAAATCTGGATGTTAATTTAGATGGGAAACCAACCGAGATTTCCAGAGTGTAGATTAGATTGGAAATTGGAAAACACATCCTGGGATTTTCCTGTGGCCAAGAAAAGTGGAGTAATGTGCAATAGACACTGGGAGTCAAGCTTGATTAGAGGGTGTCATTTACCACTCTGTGAACCCACAGATAGGTCTTGGTTCAGAGTCAAAGAAATTGGCTCGTTTCTTGTCAACCTTCTTCCTTAAGTGTGAAGTCCAGAGGGTATTCCGTGAGCTGTAGGAAAAAACAAAATGTTTAAAAAGCTAAATAATAAATCAGCAGAATACTTTTTGTGTAAATCTCTTATCTGGGCATTTTTAGAAAGGTCAAAAGAATCTCTTCTAGAGACTACAGCAACGAAATACTCTCTGGAGTAGGAATAGTCTTCTCCAATGTTGTGCCTCCAAACTGTCAAATGAAATGTCCTAAAATTGTAATCCTAATAATCTGGAAACACAGATGGGACAAAACAGCAGGTAAATCTGTTCCTGCAGATTCTTGTTCTATAAAATACACTTTCATTAATGAAGTCCTAGTTAAAATGCACCTTGTTGAATGGATTCAGGTTTAACTGAAATCACCAGGATGGTGACAGTCACAAATGAAAGTCAATTTTCTTGATTGGATAAAGAGCTCAATTAAAACCCATACACATATATAATAAATTATATTTGGCTTATATTACACCATTTTCCCCATTCTTGTTTACCCAAATGTGTAACAAAAATGACAGAGGCGTTCTTTGGACTGCTTATAACCACAATGATTAAAAATCCAGGCAGGCAAACTGAAATTGCCTCATGACCCTGGAAGGGAAAAAGACAGATAACAAAAAACATTTCGTCTTCTTCATGGTGTGAAGGGACAATGTTTGTATTAGAAAATGATAGCATATATTTTATTTATTTAGAAAATTTATATTGCCATCTATTTGCACATGGCGACTCAAGGTAGCTTACAAGTATATAAAAACACCATATTAAAAAAAAGAAAAATAATAAAATAAAATAATAACACCCCCAACGCCCCACCCTGGTGAGAACACACATTCATACTAGCCATTTAATGGGTTCCATCCTGCTCTGGGTTCCCCAGGCCTGCTGTCAGAACTATGTCTTCAGGGCCTTCCAAAAGAGTCTAAGCTCTGAGGGGGATGATGTTCTAGAGAGAGGGAGCCACCACAGAGAAGGCCCTTCTACATTTGGGTCCTGCCAAATGTATCTCCTTAGGGGATTGGACCCACAACATTCGTTGCCTTCCCACTCTAGTGGGTTGGGTAGGTGTGACCAGCAAGAGACAGTCCCTCAGTATCAGTACAAAGGGTTGGCTTGGAATCTTGTTAGAAAAGCAGAATGTAGAGGCAATGGATCAGCCCATAATAAGGTCACCCTATGTTATCAGTTTCTACATTCCTGCATTAAAGGTCACATTGTAGTTGCTTACACTGTTTTTGTAAATCTCGCCATTTCAAAGGTATATAACCTGTAAAGGGGGCGGTGAGTGATGGCTAAGAGGTTGAAGATGCTGAGCTTTTCAGCTGGAAAGGTATTGGATTCAAGACCTGAGCACCATGCAATGGGATGAACTTCCATTACTCGCCCTAATTCCTGTCCACCTAAGCAATTTGAAAGCATGCAAATATGAGTTGCTAAATAAGTACCACTTTCGTGGGAAGGCGACACCTTCTATGCACCTCGATGTATAGTTATGCTGGCCACATGCTCCCTCGGCTAAGAAACAGAGATGGGGCACACTGTCCCCTAGAGTTGGACACGAATAGACAGGGGAAACCTTCACTTTTATAACCTGTAATCTTATTGGATTTAGGGTTCTTCCACATTCTTTTGGTGAGAAGCCCAGTAATTATAAAGTTGTGGATGTGAATAAAAAAATACTTTGTTGCATCTGTCCCCAAACACTTCATTTCTTTACTTAAGTGGGCATTTTTTTCACAACAGTTCCTTCAGTAGCAGAATTTTAAAAGGCCAAAACCATGCTGCTGTTTATTAGTATTTTATTGCTGTTTATTAGTATTTTAAGTTCTGGAAAGGCTGTTTTATAGTTGATGCATTCATTTAGTATTGTTTTCTTAATTTTAGAACTTCATTAATATGCTGTTGCATTTTTATGTCTGTGTTTTGCTCATTGCCCTTTGGTCAAAGGTGCAAAAAATACTTTATAAATATTTAAATGAATGGGCATAAAACTGCTCTCAGACAACCCACTGCTATGCCCTGTGTAAACTCCAGCAGATTTTTAATGGGATTTTTATGTACAGTTATATTTTCAAATAATTGTACAAATGACAAAATAAATAACTTCATGCTTAAATTGTAGTCCTAGCTCAGAATGATCCATTGTGGTTATATGCAACTTTCTTCAAGGGAATATTGGATGGAAGAATATTCAAAACAGGAAGCAGTTGTCATATTTTTTATTACATATATATTCAATATATATTCCCTTCCCAAAGAAAATGTAGGCTTTGTTAAAACAAGGGTGACAATTAAATTGCCTTCTCGCATTCATCTGAGAACATAAAAAATCTACCTTACAAGAATTTAATCTGGTATGCCCCCACAAACTGCAAAGTCCCTTTGTCCTTTTGCATCCAAACACTGAACAGCCCTAATGAGTTCTGTCAGTGCAACTGAGAATGCAAATAACCAGCTGACTTCAAGGAGTATAAATCCTTCCATTCCTGACCAACCAGTCAGAACTGAAGAAGCTTTTTAGAGGAGAAGTGAAACGTCTTCAAAGAAAATCAGAAAGTCCAGTTGCCTCTTGAAAAAGCACCTTTGGGTCAACCATGACCTGGATGTCTGAGAATCTCCATAGATGTTGGTGGAATTGGTTTTTTTTAGCAATCAGATGAGATTTTCATTCCCTAAACCTTTGGAAACCTTTGGAAACAGCTTATTAGACATCACTCACAACACTCACCATTCTTCAGAAGAAGGCCAGTGCGCCTTCCAGTCAAAAACATGGCCTCTAGTCAGCTCCACCTTCAGGGTTCTCTGGCTGCATTTGTTTTCCCAGCAAAGGGAGGAAAAAAAACCACTCAGTTTAAAAACTACAATGCCTGAAAAAAGGTAAAGGTTTCCTTGTCCAGTCCTGTCCAACTCTAGGGCATAGTGCTCAGCTCTCTGCTTCTTGGCCAAGGGAGCCATCATCCAAAGACAATTTCCGTAGTCATGTGGCCAGCATGGCTATAGGCCAAAGGCACATGAAATGCTGTTACCTTCCCACCAAAATGGTACCTATTAATCTACTCACATTTACATGCTTTCCAATTGCTAGGTGGGCAGGAGCTGGGGCAAGGAATGGGAGGTCACTTGATTGTGTGGTGTTAGGGTCCTGAATCCAGGCTGTCCAACTGACAAGCTCAGCAAACCCCCACCCCCCACCTCCATACAATGCTTGCACTTTAGCCAAAATGAGGTCTACTCATTTGTATAGCTTGGCGTAAAACACTGAAAGCTTTACATGGCTTGATGTAAAGCTTTGACTTTAGCAGGGTGGGGAAATAGTCAAGAAGATGGGGGGGATGGGAAGCAAGAGAGTTCTCACCAATTGGAATCAATCTATTTTGCACCTTTACCAATAATATTGAAAGTTATCTTCACAATATTTCTTCCTGGACCATAGCTGAGCCATCATAGAATCATGAAGTTGGAAGGAACCATTTAGATCATTAAGATCAACCCTATGTTGACTGCAAGAATGTTAATGGACTCAACTGAAGAAGAATTCTAGTGTCACAATGCAGGAGCACAGAAACAATTGCAACTGATAAAATGTTATGTGTGGAGAACCCATGTCTTAATCACAGTTCACAGTGCTTTAGAAGACACAGAGATCATTTGCATTAATGTACAATCAATCAATCCATGCACGTTAAATATTGCAAGTTGTGTAAGTATTGTACACATAGTTGTACATACAAAATATCTTAATATACCTACCCAGAGGAATCATATACGGTATATGAGGCACTGGAAATATTACTCTGTCATACAAAATTAAGAGATAATTTTTGTTTAGCTAAAAGCAAAATAGGTTATTTTAAGGGGTGCTGATTCCTGGCAAATGTTTCTTAAACAACATTAGGCCCATGAAGGCTTATGGCTACTTGCTAAATAAAATATCTCACTCAGTCAGGTTAAAGGATAAAGGATTTTAATTTTCAAGGTAGCAATGAAGTAGAAATGAAGTAAAAATAGAAATACTGTACAAGTTTTTATGATTGGCTAAGAAGGTGGCATTATAAGGACTCCAACGATGTTTTCTTTGAAACATCGTTGATGCCAGTTGCATTAAAGCACTGCCATGTACATCTAAAAGAATAAACAAGCACACATTCATGCTTTCTTGGTAAATGTAAATAGAAAGTTTTTCCCCCACACAACAATTCTTGAAATGGGCGAGAAAAGTCAGCTTTTTAGGGCACATGCCACTAAAAAGGAGCAGAACCTGATGGAAGGAAAACTTCATTTCTACATCATTGTATTGGAAAACTCCAAAAAATAGAAGTGGAATCCATGGGAGGAAAGGGCAAAATGATGGACAATGACTTACCCATCTGCTGTTATATGGAATTGGGTGGGAGTAGTGATTCCTCACATTCAGAGATATTTTGACACCAAGGCTGGGAAGTGGGAATGGCATTGATTGAAAAAGCCATCTTTTCTGTGATCAGGGGCTCTACTCTCAAATTGTGGGCTGTAAATGTCTGCAAAAAAGTAGGGTATATATACCAGTTAGAGGGCCGACTGAGGTATTGTATGCCTTACTTCCGAAAAGGTTCTTGCTCAGGCTTGTGGATCTAGCCTCAAGGTTAGTGTTGAAGTCTCTGTGTATTAAGTGTGGGGTGACTGGGACCTCCAGCCTTGGAGGTTGGGGCTGAGAAATGGCAGGATTTCATGGCCACCATGTCTTCTTCCAAGTATTATCAGGACCAGCGCATGCAGGAAGATCTGACTCTTGCCTCAGAGTAATATACAATGGGTATGGGCATGGGTATAAAGGACTTAACATTTAGGAATTTGCCATGGTCAAATCAAGTCCTAGTTCAGATAATAAAAATTGTCACCTGCATCTCTGCAGTGTGAACAGAATGATTTAGATCATCTGGAGATTAGCATGGAAGATTTTCAGAGCTATGTTTGAGGTCCCATAATATATTTCTCATGGAATTGGAGGCAGGTTTGGTAGAAGCAGGATTTTGGACAAAAATATCATTTACTGATTAAATTGATGCATTTCCCCTGAAGATTATTTTATTTATTTATTTATTATTCGATTTGTATACCGCCCCTATTCCGCAGACTCGGGGCGGTTCACAGCAAATATAAAAACA
>JANHFL010007954.1:172080-188686 GCA_032468155.1 Oxyrhabdium leporinum
TTATGCCTGAATTTGAAGTAATGCATTTCCAGTGGAAATGCATTCCAGACTGGGATAGGCTAGTTGAAACTTATTGCCCATCTGTATCTTGGTACACAACCACATACATAGTCCCACAACATTTGAACAGGGTCACCAAAGAGGTTTCAGGGAGGAAAGGCTTTCAGCCACTAGTCATTCATCCTCGCTAGGGTTACCAGTCCTGAGCTGCTAAAAACATCCACTAACCACTAGATGGAAGGAAAGAGTTTCCTTGCCACCCTGGGGTCCTCCAGAGGTTTGTAGTGTAGATCTGGTTGTCCCATAACAGCAGAAAATGATAATATTGTAATGACATTAACATTGCTAATTCATTCAGAATTTATTGTGAATTGGGACTTATATCCAACAGGACAGTACCAAACATTCAGAGGTAATCTGGGAGACCTTTAATCATTTTGCAAATGTCAACTTCTCTGGTTGTAGGCTAAAAAGATTTAACTGAGTGCTTTCAGAGACATAGACAAACTTGGGTGATTATTTTGTCAAGAAACAAACACATCCAAGAGGACTTAAGAAGTCCATTATGATTAATTCATCTCTCCTTATCATTAAACTGATGGCTATATCCTCAGCATCTGTGCAGATGCCACCAAAACATTTATGGTCTTGATTCAATGAAAAACAGAGCCGTAGCCTCTTGGCTCCCTCCAACTTCACTTGTTCAGCATCGTTCTCTTTCAAGCAGCACTGATAGAAAGCCAAGATAAGCCTCCCTTTCAGATGTTTTATTGAGTTATGCGTACTATTAGCAGGATTACAGCAAATTCTTCTTGACAATCATTCTAGATACAAGAGTGTAAGAGAAAGAGAGAGGGAGGGAGGGAGGAGGGAGAGAGAAAGAAGTGAAGAGGCATAAAGCTTTGATTATTGGTTCTCTTTATTTACTATATTTTAACCCCCTTTTTAGATGATTTTTGCCTCCCAAAGCAGCTCATAATTTGAAAGGAACTCTGTCCTGCTGTTTCCAGTCTAATATGATATGGCACACAAACGCTATGGAGAATGATCATTTTCTAGGCAGGCCAGAACAAAGCAATGTTCCTGTTTGCATAGCAGGCTTTGATTTCAATAAAGGAGAATATTTGTAACTGGGGGTTGAACTTAAAAGTCCTTGGTGCTTTCTGAACTTGGTTGTTTTTTTGTAGATACTTCATTAGCCAAACTAGATAACATCATCAGTGCTTATGATGTTACCTGACTTGGGGAATGAAACGTTTGCAAGAAAACAAGAAATCACAAAGAGCAGCAAGGACTTAAGCTTTGGTTTCTTTGGTCAATGGACAGGACTAGAAATGTACCTAATGAATATTGGAATAAGCTGTCTCTTTTTCCCCCCTCTGGGGTAGATGTAGACTAAGAATCAAGCCATCCCTCAATTTGCCCATCCTGGGTATGGATACATTTTCCCCTGACCTTTGAGAGAAGGCATAGGACCCAGCAAAAGAGCTGCCTTACTCCTGGCTTCTTCTTCCTCTTCCTCTCCCCTCCTCCTCCTCCTCCTCCTTTCATCTCTCTCTCTCTCTCTCTCTCTCTCTCTCTCTCTCTCTCTCTCTCTCTCTCTCAATTTTTCACTGGGCAGATTTAAAGTCCTGAAACTTTTCTCTGTTGGCTGCATAGAACTGCTTTTGAAATTATTGGCTGTGAGTTCAGAAGAAGGGCACTCAAGAAAAATACATTTAGTAAGCACTGGGATTGAAACAGAGGTACCATTTAGAGGACTTCTCCTAAACTTGTTAGGACTCTGTACCATTTTATCTCTTAGCCTAGTAAATATATCAAATGCAAACAGTGTTTGAACAGTACATGGATTACTACGCTGCAAAAGAAGATTTCTAAGAAAGGAACCTATTACCCTGTTCCCAGCATTAGATCTAAGAGGGCCTAAGTGGGCCTAAGTAGGCATTTTTAAATAACTCACATTGTTCAGCTATGGGTTATCCAAATTCCAGCCTGACATTTAGCACTTAAAGAGTTTAGATAATCCAGACTCTCTTATCAGCTTTGGGGCAAGAGCACTAAATATCATGTAGGCTTCTCTTGGACTGCAACCACAAAATTCACCAAGATGAAATGCAACTGGGAACTGAGTGCTTAAAACATAAAATAAAAACATAAAATTGAAAGCTGTTCATTAACACTACTGGGTTATTCTATTGTATGTTTTTCTGCTTGGAAGTTGTGTATGTCAGAATTTGCATGATAAAGAAGAATGTTCTAGTCACATCCACCCTCCTAGAAGAATGAAATATTTTGAGTAATATTAAAAAAAAAGGCAGATTATTATATTTCTCAAAGGGAGAAATGGAGAAGCATGCTCCTGGAGATAGAAAGCAGCCCCTACCTTTTCTTAATAGCCCACAGCAGATGTCAGCACTTAAGAAATAATGAGCTTATTGAAAGAAGACAAGTATCTAGACAGCTCTATTCATAAGCAAACAGACATAATTCAAAGTCCAACACGGGAAACAGTAATTAAGGCACAATAGGAATTGCCCAACACCCTTTCAGAACACAAGCCCCTTCATTGCAGCACCCTCACAAACTTCAACCAAACTTAGCTCAGACAAACACCTAGGATTTATGCTTTTCCTGTAGAGCCAGATATGACCCTTGCATAACCCCATGGGAGTCTGACGACAGCCAATAGAATACATGTTCTTGCACAGGAACAGGAAGTTCAAGTGCAAAGCCCAAGAGAATGTATAAAAGCCACCTACTCTCTACTCCACTTTGTCAGCTGCTCAGAACCTATGTGGTTCTGCTTCATCATTAAACCATCTTTCCAATCAGCCTCCATATTTCCAGTGTCTTTCTCCCAGCTTCGAACTGAACCAGATGGATATTTCTTCCCACAGTTCCTTAAAGGATTTGTTATGTCCACAGTGACCCATTTTGCAGCTAATCCATTACACTATTTATCTAGACCTTGACTTACAACAGTAAGTGAGCCAGAATTATGGTCATAAATCATTGCAGTCATTGCACCACATGACTGGACCTCATTTTACATTTTTTTCTAGCAGTCATTAAGTGAACACTGCAGTAGTTACTCAAACATGGAATCATAGATCATAGAATCCTAGGGTCGCAAGGGACCTTGATGTCTTCTAGTCCAGCTCTCCCCAAGCAGAGACCCTATACCATTTCAGAGAAATAGTTGTCTAGCCTCTTCTTTAAAACCTACAGAGTAGGAGCACCCATATTTTCTGGAGGCAATGCATTCTACTGATTAATTGTTCTCACAGCCAAGAATTTATCCTTATTCTTAGGAGGCTTCTCTCCTTGATTGGTGTCTATTCATTGCTGCTTCTCTTGCCTTCAGGTGCTTTGGAGAATAGGTTGAACCACTCTTCTTTGTGGCAGCCTCTCAAAATTGGAAGATTGCTATCATGTCACCCTTAATCCTTCTGTTGTGACCTGCCTGTTGGCCACCAGCTCTTCCAGCAGCCGAATCAGAGGAGGAGGAGGAGGTGTGGCAACCTGGGAGCTCCAAGGGGAAAGAGAGAATGGAGCTGGCAGAGAGAGAGAGAGAGAGGTGGTGCATGGGCCATCCGTCAGCCTTCAGATGGAGAATCAGCAGCCCCCAGGTCTGGAGGTGGTTGATGAAGAAGAGGAGGAACAGCTGGGTCCAGTGCCTGATGCATGGCTGCGCAGTTGGCAGAGAAGAGGAGAGTAGTGGAAAGCTGTGGGACAATCCTGGGGAAGGAAGAGCCACCACTGCTAGCGAGGCCCCACCCTAGCTCTGGGGATAAAAGGCAGGGGGCGGAGATGATTAAGTATGGCAGACAACTATTCATCTTCTGGCCGGATTTGTTAGCCTGTGACAGAAACTTTTTGCCAGGGCTGCTGGCATTCCTAATAAAGGAATCTTTTGAGTTCACTTCAGAGGGTTTGTCGTGTTTGGGGAGCTGGGTCAGAACACCTTCTCTTCGTTAGTCTAAACAGAATTAGTTTCTGTAGATTTTCCTGTGGTCTCTCATAAAGGTGCTAATCAGGCTTTTCGAAGTCCAGCCAAGATTTGTCACTGTAAATTGTCCTTTATTTTGGATAAAGTTCTGGTTCCTGATTAATTTCTATAGCTGGAGTCTTGGAACTTTTGCTGTATTTTGCAACAAGGAAGCAATATGTGCCTGCACATGATACTGGAAGCAGCCCATTGAAGCTTGCTCAAGACCCCCTGGACTCACTTAATAACATGGTGGACATTAAGTGAATGCTGTGGTCATTAAGCAAATCCATTTTATCTAATGGGCATTTTTGTGCCAGAAACCAGAAATAAATGCTGGAAACTGGCAAAAAAAAAAAGAAGTAAAGAAACCATCATGTGGCAGTGGAATGCTGCAATTGTCCATAAAGGTATTGTATGACCACAGGGGAAGGTATGTTTTTAGCCGTCGTAACTTCAAAATTCAGGTCATGATAAGAGCCGGAAGAGCAACTGCTGGCATGTCTGGAGAGATGGCTCTGCGTGCCACTTCTGGTACACATGCCATAGGTTCACCGTCACGGACCTATACACTGGGATTTTAATTTGGGATTTCATTTAGGAACTTTTGTATTCATCTGCTCGTTTTGTCTCATTTTACCAAAGAGAAGACCCTCAGTCAGAAATCAATCACGAGTTTCTTTATAACAAATGGTTGCCATATTGGGATGATGTGGGCTAATTGAAAAGAAATCCAGTTTTGAACATTATTAGCATCCATCTTTACAAAGATTTGCATATCAATGAGTATTTGTAGAAAAGTAGAGAAACTGAAAGAAAAAAAAGTATTTATTTCAGGGGTCCCTGAATGGTTCAGCTCCACTTGCACGAGGGTCGGGCATTTGTGAGCACACACAAATTTGTGTGCGCGCCTTCTCGCATGGAACCATTCCTTTCCATCCCTCCCCCGCTGGGCCTCCGAGCAAGAAAAGCTGGGGACCTCTGATTTACTTCATTATATATATATATAAATCCTGACTTTATTACTTTATCATCAGTCTTCCATCCTTCCGAGGTCGGTAAAATGAAAACCCAGATTATTGGGGGAAACATGCTGACTCTGTAAACTGCTTAGAAAGGGCTGTAAAAGCCTTGTGAAGCGATATATAAGTCTAGGTGCTATTGCTATTGCTATTTTGAGAGAAATGACCAAGCTGTTTGGGCCTTGTGTATACAGGGAATGCAATTAGATATTGTCATCTGCTTTCTTCCAGTTTGGCAAACCAATTTACAACCCAAATACATTAGGAAAAACTTGTCATAAGAATGCACATATTAGAAAAATGTAATCATAAAATTTAAGAGGAAATTTTATTAAAGAAATATTAATAATGGAAAATAGCTGGCCAAAAGGCAACAGTGGGTTGTACACAATTTTTAAAAATACAAAATGATTTAGAAATGAGAAAAGTGGGCATAAAAGTAGTAAAAAGTGAAAATGAATTTGTCTTAATAATCTGTCCTAATGTTTGACAGAACAGAAAGTATATTAGCCAAGATTATAGCTCATTTTATTTCAGACTACGCCTAAACGGTCAATCTGAAACTTTAAAGAGAGCATATGCTTAGCTTTAAGGAGATAGTGCAAGAAAAAAAAAGGAAAAGGATTATTTCATTATCTCATTTCCCATACAAATTCTCCAATGTGTTATTAATTTGCTAGGACTTGAATGAAGTAAACTATTTCATCTCAAGATATTCATTTAAAGAAATAAAGAAGACTTCAACAGATCTCCCAAAGTATATATGCTGAAAACTGATATTTACTTCCAGAATAGAAAGCAAAGGATCTCTTGCAATATTGTTTTCCTTATATACTAAGTAAAGGAAATGGAAAATGCTTATTTAACTTCTCCAAGAAGAAATCTTCTGACATTTTCTCTGTGGTCAGTCTCACTATTCACTGTGGTAACGTTTATGAATCTAAGATAAAATAAAAACTGGCAAAAATAAATCTAGAATTTATTGCTAGATAAAAAGAAAATTCTTACATATTTTTCACAGGAAGAAAAATTCTTCTCTGAGGAACATGAAACTGATCTTATTGGAATTATTTCTCCTTTTCCATATGATTTTCTTTGTTTTTTTCCCCTCTCTACTTTTTAAAGTTGGCACTGCATACAACAAAGGTTTATAATTAAATTGCTTCATCCAAAATTAGATTATTCAGACATTGTTTGTTCCATTTAAGGAGCTAAATATGGTTCTTAATTCTATTTGTCAGGTTTCGATTTGTTATTATTGTGGTGTACTAATTGTTGGCTCTCAATGTCCTGCTTCTCCTCCAATGTTGAAAAACTAATTTCTGTGTTCTTCAACATTCAAAAATAAGCCCAGTTTTGTATATTTATTTGCTTAGTTTGTGTAAAGATTCTGCTTCTGATATCGCAAGCTAAGGAAAATTCAGCTTAAATCATGGCACCTGGAAATCCTTGAAAAAGTCAAAAGAGATTTTTTACAGTTAACAATACTAAGGGGCCAAAATCCATAGCAGCAATAACTTAATTTTTTTTCATATTTCATGTTCATGATATCTGAATTATACCAACTGATCTTACACAACATTATAATGTAGAACCAATTGATCTTACACAATAATATAATGTAGATGCTGGACTATTGAATCCTCTGGCAGCCCAGAAGTAAAAGGTAGTTTGCTTAATTTTTTCCCCATTCCAACACCAAACAAAAGCCACAAGAAGAAAAAAAGAATCACCACAAAATGGTGCCCCCCACCACTTCCAAACTTCACAATTGACCCATAAGAATACTATCATCAACAGCACTGAAAGCTGCTGAGAGATTAAGGAACACATGGAAAAATGCACCACTTCAATCCTGTGGAGGGAAGAAGGAATGTCCTTGAAGGATAGGGGGAAGAGTCGCTACCATGGCAACAATCAGAAAAAAGAGGCCTGAGTTTGGGCCAGGAATATGCGTAAACATATTAAACAACCCCTCTCTAATTGATATGAAGATAAAAAAGGGAGGGAAGCACATTCAATCTTGTAAGATTCTGTTATATAGCTTTATAATAAAAATTATCTTGGCCTACATGGCATTGGTTTTCTTGCTCGATCTGTCTTGAAGTGCTGATACATCTTAACTTTACTACAGACCATAACAAGCTCAGCCAGTGCCAACTCTGTCCTACAAAATCAACTGAACCACATCCAGATAGTCCAATTCTTCCAGAATATTTTGGAGGTGAAGCCCAACCACCTTCTCTATAATCTTCTCTAAAAAAAATAAATGTTGAAGACTGAATGGAAATTGTTCAGAATTGTTGGGTCCAGCTATGAACTCTTGGGGAAGGGTATTTCTTCAAGTTTAGAGGGACAGCTTTTTCCTTCAAAAAAGTTGATATCACTACATGGATCCAAGAACAAGTCTTGGTGGCCTTGACCATCCAGAAAGGCCCTGGATATAACAAACAGGTAGCTGAGCTCACAATCTGGAAAACCTGTCCACTTCAGTAATGGAGTTCTATAACAGACTGTGGACAAAAGACAGTTCACTCAAATGCAGGCAATTTTCTATTGCTAGAACTTTGCTTCTGGATCTTGCTTTGTAATGATTTCCTACCTCCATGCAGTATGAATATGAATACAACTATTGGCAAAGTTGGTCACATGGTATTTGCCCAATCTATGTTCCTCTGAATAATTTATGTGTGTGCACGCACATGTGTTGATCAAACCTTTAGTGGTGATATTGATTTTATATGTGATATCAGATTTAATCCCATAATCACTAACTACCGTGGCTATGCTATTAAAAAGTCATTGGGAGTTGGACACCATTTCAACTGAATAAATAATAATGAAAAGTATCATCAAATATGTTTGGAGAATGCTAAGTATGGGAAACTGAATCACAAAGAAATTGTTGTCATAAAATTGTAAAGAGGATGCGAGTGTAAAGAGGATGCGAGTCAAACTTAGTTCATTTTGATCAAACAATACATGAGTTGAAATCACAATACATGAGTTGAAATCTCATCAGCTGCTCAAGTTATCAACAATTACATATTCTTTGAAAGCACTGAATGGCAGCTGCATCTTGATATATTTCTGTAGAACTTCAGTCAAGAAAGCAAAATGCTACTGCAATTATTAATGTTCAGGCAAATGTCTTGTGGAACTAGGAGATATTCTTTGACATGAAAATGTTTTCTTTTTTGATTCTTGTTCAGTTTTGCCCTTCCTTGTTTCCAAATAGCACTATCTATATTCAGAGTCTTTGAATAGGACAACTAACAAAATAAATGAGAAAGCAAAACAATATTTAATACAATAAGCATACCATTATTTCCTTTATTGTTGGTGCAATAATAAAAACTTAGCAGCTTTTTTTCCTCATTATTAACCGTATTCCTGAAAATATTTTGGCATTAAAAAATCAAGCTGGTTTAGATCTAAAACAGGGCCACTGAGTGAAGCTTGGCAGCACCTTATCCATCAAGGTAGAATTCAAAGTTGTTGTTGTTTTTAATGCTAATAGAGAGAAACTGTATGGGAGGAAAAAAAATATCTGAAATGACCCAAACTTCAAAAGCGACCAACAACAAGCAGTTACATTGAAGTTTCTTTAGTAAATAAATGTTTAAATCTGAAAGGAACATTCTCACTTTTTTGCCTTGACAGCTAATCATTGCAACCTTTCCATTTTTTTATGCAGTCATTATTTCTTTCAATGCAGGAAGCTGTTTTACCAAATAAAATTAAACATAAACATATTTTTGTGTACATTAGAGGAAAAAAAATCTCTTCAAAGCGCTGTCTATTCACAGCAGTGACCCTCTACTTACTTAACCCAAACAGCATTTTTTTTTCTTGTCTTAATTCCATTCAGCCTGCCCCTTTAGTTTAGAAAATGTCAACAACATAGCAGCTTATATGGATGTAAGTACCATAGTTAATAAAAGCCTGCTTTGAGTTAAACATGTTTGAGTTAAAGCATTTTTTGAGAACTTTGGCATGTGGAGAATAATGAGAAGCCTGCAAGCCTTTGGTTTCCTAGCCCATGAAAAGAGGAAGCAAGATCTTAAGATGGAGAAGCCCAGAGGCCAGCAAAATAAAAGTACTATGCCTTTGCCTCCAATATTTAAGGCTGGTACAAGAACTGCTTGGCAGCTAGATGTTCAGCTCCGAATGAAATCCAGATCTCAAATTAGAGATCTGGACAGTCTGATCCAGTTCATGTATACTGGTTATTTAAAAATAATAATTATATAAAACTTTAACAGCCTAGGAAGGGGAAGTGAACCAGTCTAAGAACCTAGCAACTCCAGGATACCACAGCAACATTTTCCCAGTTGACCACCAGAGCTTAGCAAACATTTGATGCTGAGCTTTGCATGCAACTGGAGAGAGATGTCTGAAGAGTATGGCCAAGTGCAATAAAGGGACAGAAGAGACAGCAAGCCTAAACAATCAGGCTGGGAGAAGGTGAGATGCCAAGACATCTGATGAGGGTGGTGCCCATCTTACAAGGGGAAGACAAAGCATCACCATTGAGAAGGAAAGAAGAGCTGTCTTTAGGCTGCAGTCTTTAGAGCTGTCTTTAGGTTACAATCCTTCCTATATTGTCCTGGGAAGAAACACGCTGGCATCTTATTGAGTCCCCTTGATGAGACCTATGCAATCAGAACCATTGTTAGAATTGGTTGTTGCATGCTCCATTAATTCCAGTCCAAACGCCATCTCAATACATATAGGTTAGCTTCAGCCCTTCCCAGAACTTGTCCACCTCTGTTTCAATTAATCCAATTAGTCCAATTCTGAATTTTCCTTTTCCAGCAATTCTCATAGCATCCTATTGTTCCTTTCCCTGTTCTATTACCACTTTTGCCTCACTTATTTGCCCAAGAGATTTGTCATGGACACAAAGGAATGTTTACAACGATGTCTGGTTAGTTGATTGCAGACTGTCAAAAGGAAGAACTGGACTCACAGCCATTTCAATAGCAGTCTCTATAAAAGTGTCACAGGAAGGAAGATTCAGAGATAGATCCCGGGAGTAGGGGCTGGGTGGGGAAGACGTCACATATTTTGCTGCTAGTTTTCTTAGTTTTTGTTGGATCATAAAAGCAGTGGAACAGAATCCCTAATCATGGAGCCATAGTTGGATATATAAGGCATTGTTTCTCAACAGCCTTAAGATGTGTGGACTTCAACAGCCAGAATCCTGGGACTGAGGGAATTCTGGGAATTGAAGTTCATACATTTTAAAACTGCTGAGATTAAGAAAAATTTCTCTAAGGAAATGAGCTTCTTTTGAAGGGGAGATAGCAAGGCAGGTCAGGGTTAGGGTCTTTTGAATTGAATCCTTTCATCTTGTAATTTATTTTAATGCCTAATTAGTTTATCATAACCTAACTGTATCTTACAATATCCATGTGTATTAAGAGTCTATATTTTTCAGAATTTTCCAGCCAGCAGACCAGTTTGGGGAATTCTGGGAATAATAATTCCATCACATCTGTGATGTGGTATGTTGGGGAAAGGTGAACTAAGTTTGTTAAAGGCTTTGCATAGTCTAATGTCTAGTTTGTCTACTTGATCTAGTTTCTCACCTTGCCTTCAATGGATAAAGTCCATATATTTTTATGCAAAAGTATAGGGTGATGTATTTTGAGGTTTGCAAGGCTCAAATATAATGTCACCAGTGGCAGACTCTTTTTTGTATGGTGCTAATTGCTTCTGCAGTTCCACTTCATAACATGGTCTTGAACCCAAACACTTAATGTACCTGAGAGGCCACCTCTCAGACAGCCATGATTGGACAAGATGGCATTTCATATTCAGCACACTGCAAAGATTGTACTTTATAAAGCAAGCTCCAGGAATTCTTGATCCCAATTCCTAGTTTTAATGCCTTGATTCCTGATCCTGGTTGAACGGGGTTGCAGAAAAAAACACATTTCCTCTGTTTGTGACTCCTTCATATCATTCTCGATAACACCAGTCAGAATTGGTCATGATGACTTCATATGAATGAATGAACATAACCTGGGAATCAATGAAAGGACTACTGCCACTTACTGACCTAATATGAACTTTGTAAAGCTATATTTTCTTAGAAAGCCCAATAAAAAGAAGAGTTATGAAAGACTTTTAAACAGAAAGATTTGTAATAGAAGTCAGCCACACAATCAAAAAGAAAGAGCAACACTGAAGCATAAGAAAAGACTGTATTTGTTCCCCTGGCTGGCACAAAGAATGAACGCAAGCTTTCCCACAAATGATAATATTGTCTTCGGACAATTGGTCTCTTTTTGAATAGTTCCCTGGATTTTTTCATAAAGCCAGTGTAGCCTTCTTTTTGGGACAGTGTGGTGCCAGTATACATTGTGTGGGTGGCATGAAGCTGTTCGCTGTACCATAAACACAGCCCAAGAGATTTGACGTGGACACAGAGTGGTGATTCTTATAAACGATTCTTTATGTTAACAGTTTCAACTCTTCAACACGGTGAGTGGTTTGAAGAGCCTGTAAACAAAGAACATCTCACATTTAGACTGGAATTTTGCATCATTTAGCTAGAGATATCAAAGGATGTTTTTGTTTTCTCCCGGGGCTCAAATTATTATTTTCTCAGGCCAAAATATCCCCACCAAATTAAGAAGAATCTTCCTGTTTGAGGGGGACTTCTGTTCATTATCACATTTTCTCCTCTCTGCTTTGCTCCAGTGCCAAATTCTCCTGCTGAGGATTTCTTTCTCCTTTCTATGTCCCAGCCAATCAGCAATTACAGATAAACACAGCATAATGATGCTATGCAGCCATTTGAAATTAGATAAAGGCTGCTATAACTGGTTATAAACAAGCAGCTTCAGGGAGAGTTAGAATCCTAACTGATTCTAGCCAAGTGGGATTATGAAATGACCCATATGAAAACCAGGAAATAGTGGTTAGATAACCCCCCCCCCCCAATTCCACTGAGCAATGTGCGAGGAATTGCAGCGTTGCATTCATTTCCTGTCTCTGACAGGTCCCATGACCATGTCCATGCCTTTCCCCATCATGGAGGGAAATGTGGAGTATATCAAACAAAAAACAAAAAACATGATTTTGCACAAAGGAAGCCCAACTATGAGCAGATATCCTTTTGAATACAGCTTTCTGCTATTTTACAAAGCTGTTCTAGGAATAGTGCTATTCTTGGATCAACACTAAAAAAAAAAAGTTGAAAAAAGCCCAGCTTTCAGCTGATAAGTTTGCTAAAACTTTTTAACTGTGAACCTGATTTTTTTGCATAGGTTTCTCCTAACCAAAAAAAACAAAAACGGTCCCACTATCTCTCTTAAGAGTCTCCTGCAATAGCTGGGGCATCCAATTAATACATACTTGGAGATAAATTCATTTGGATTTCATATACAATGGACTTCAGTAATGGGAAGATGTCCCAAGTTGAAGGATAAACAAACTTTCCTTCCCATGTAAACCATACAGCGCTGTACGTGCTTTCTTAGGAATAAACATTAATTAACAGCTTCCTCAAGGATATAAAAGGAGACTTTGTGAGGCTGTTTCTTTCATTCCTCCAGCTGTAACAGCCAGGTGTCCAAGTATAAGCACTGTGGAGGATAATCGGGAGTGAACAGAGTAGAGGATGTACAAAGTCAAGTGGCCAGAAAGAGCTGGGCAGATCTCAACCACTTACCTCCTTATGACTAAGGAGGTGCCATAGCAAATTTGTAGGGTCAGATGTGTGTCAAGAGCAGAGGGGAAATCACTCCTTCCACTGGGACTACAGGACAGGAGGTGAGACAATGGTAATGTCAAGAAGACATGACTTTAAAAATAATTAGTGGGTTTCTTCATACTATTGGTAGCAGGAATAACAAAATAACAGAGTTGGAAGGGACGTTGAACATCTTCTAGTCCAACCCCCTGCTCAGGCAGGAAGCTCTATACCATTTCAGACAAATGGTTGTCCAATATCTTCTTAAAAACATGCGGTGTTGGACCATTTACAACTTCTGGAGGCAAGCCGTTCCACTGATTAATTGTTCTGTCAGGAAATTTCTTCCTAGTTCTAGGTTGTTATCTCTTGGATTAGTTTCTACTTCTTCCCCTGCCTTCAGGTGCTTTGGAGAATAAGTTCACTCCCTCTTCTTTGTGGCATCCCCTGAGGTATTGAAGCACTGCTATCATGTCACCCCTAGTCTTTCTTTTCATTAAACTAGAAATACCCAATTCCAATAACTATTTTTACAAGTTTTAGCCTCCGGTCCACTAATCATCTTTGTTGCTATTTTCTGCACTCTTTCTAGAGTCTCAACATCTTTTTTACATTGTGCGACCAAAACTGGATGCAGCATTCCAAGTAAAGTCTTACTAAGGCACTATAAGTGGTATTAACACTTCATGTGATCTTGTTCCTATCTGTTAATGCAGCATAGGACTACAGTGTGTTGGCTATTTTTTCACTGCTGGCTGCTGGCTCATATTTAAGTGATTGTCCACTAAGATGCCAAGATCCCTCTTGTAGTTACTACTATTGGAAATATGGATGAGGTCTGTAAATTAATCATCCTTTTTTCTCTGCCTAACTTTTTGTTACACCTGGCTGTTACTTTTATTTAGGTTCAGTTCAGTTGTTCTTCCCTTGACTTCCTTCCTTCCTTCCTTCCTTCCTTCCTTCCTTCCTTCCTTCCTTCCTTCCTTCCTTCCTTCCCTCCCTCCTTCCTTTCTTCCTCCCTCCCTCACCTCCCTTCCCATGAATTAGATCCCTAGAATAACCATAACATTTGAAACACAATCCTTGATGCTTTAACCCCATCAAATAAAAAAATCTTTAGTGCATTTTTTTAAGAAAGCTTCAGAAATGATTATGACTCAGGAGAGATCTTGTCATCAGGCGTACTTGAAAGGAGGGGCTCTCTTTTTGCTTTTTACAAGATATGTGTTTGCTTTCATCAGAAAATACAGTAAATCCATGGCTATCTACTGTATGCCCTCAAGGGACAATTTCAGCCAAAAATTATTAAGTCCATATGTAGTCAAGGGAATATAAATATTGCCCTAATTAGATCAACTTCAGAGATTGTTTAAAGTACCAGTATTTAAAAGATATCTGCTTTTGAAAGTGCAGAAGTAAAACCTCTTGGATCGTAATTTATACTGCTGACAGGAATGGCATATACAAGGCCAGGATGCCTGGTTTTAATTCATTTAATATTCTTTGGGATGTGGGTGGCTTAGCTAATAAAGCTGATCTTTCACCTTTGGAATCAAAATATGTCCCTGTGTTGTTGAAATGTGTCTGCATTTAATCTGGATATTTCTGTTAGTAATACTTACCTGCTGCCCTATAAGAATTGGAATTATATGTAAAATTTGCAGGATGGAAAAATACGAATAAGAAAGATTTGGGGCTTGTAACATGTTTGAAAACATTAATGGAAATATAATAAATGCCGAACATGATGAGCTACCGAGTTGGGAGTAAATCGATAGGAAAAGTGAAGAGAAGTTTTGAAAAAGAGTAGAACAAGGAAATAACTCAGATTGCTTTGTGGTTGGGGGTAATCACATTGCAGTAAGTCAGAGGCCGATATTAGTTGTTGCTGCAAAAGTCAAGAACGAATTGGGATCTTTTGAAATAGGAAAAAAAAAATACCCAAAGCCTGTTTTGATTTGCATTCACAATATCACATATTGTACAATCCCTGATCCTTAGAATTAAAGGCTTTTGAAAAAGGAAAGGAGAGAAATCGGAGAGGAAAAACCTTAATGTGTTTTCTGTTTGGTTTGTTTGTTTTCATCTATGCATCATTTTCATCCTTGTAACTTAACATTTCCCAGCTTTGTTATTTTCAAAGCATCGGTGCTGAATAGTGTAAAGTAACTTTAAAATTCTGGATGTATAAATAGCATTAGTTTTTCTCCCCTCCCTACTAATTATACATTTATGTGGGAGATGCCAGATTAGAGCTCTCAATGCAATGTCTTAAAAAAGGGAAATTATGTTAACTAGAAGCTCTTATCTGGATGGAATGAGGCTGATCTGAAACACACTTTTTTTCCACAATAAAACAGCTTTTGCTTGAACAAGGGATAATATGGACAAATTTGGGAAGAGTTGGAAGAGAGTAAAGAATGGAACAGAAGAGAACAGTTATTTTTATGGGAATACAGGTAGTCCTCGACTTATGACCACAACTGAATGACTGCTAAGTGAGAAATTTGTTAGGTGAGTTTTGCCCCATTTTATTGCAAGACTGAAATATTGCAATCTTGCAATCTTGCAATTGTATATTGCAAGACTACAAAGGACTGTAAATGCAGGCTGGTTTCCAAGCATCCATAATAACGCAGCTATTAGACTATGGGGTCAGGTCTTTGAATCCTGATCATAAGTACCTTTTGGGAGATCTGTTACAACTTCAACCGGTTGCTAAGCAACCAGTTGTAAATTGAATAATACATTATCTGCATTATTAAGTGCCATCAGGTCAACCCTTAGTACAGTGGTGAAATCTATTTTTTTCCCCACCGGCTCTATGGGTGTGGCTTGATGGGGGATCATCTGACTGAGTGGGCGTGGCCAACTCAATGTTACTCACGGCAAGGTGGGACAGTGGCACCTTGCTGTGAGTGATGTCATATTGGCCACACCCACCCAGTCACATAACCGATGCTGTAGAGATGGCAATGCTGACTGCCTGCCGAATGCAGGCAAAAGGTTAGTTGAAAAAAAAGAGAAGGGCAACAGTAAAGGCAAAGAAGTGACAGCTGCAGGATTCTCATGCCGCTTTTTGCCAGCGTGGACGGCCTGCAACTACCACCTCTTGCCGGCCGGAATTGAGCTGGGAGTGGCGGTTGGAGGTTTGTTACGCTGGCAAAGAGGTGGCGGCTGCAGGATTCTCACGCCGCTTTTTGCCGGTGTGAAAGGCCTGCAGCCACCGCCTCTTTGCCGGCTGGAACCGAGCCGGGAGTGGCGGCTGGAGGCTTTTTGCGCCGGCAAAGAGGTAGAGGCTTCTGGAACCGCTTTTTGCTGGCGCGAAGGGCCTGCAGCCGCCGCTTCCTGCCGGCCAGAATGGAGCTGGGAGCAGCGGCTAGAGGCTTCTTGCACCGACAAAGAGGTGGCGGCTGGAGGCTTCTGGCACCGCTTTTTGCTGGCACGAAGGACCTGCAACCACTGCCTCTTTGTTGGCCAGAACTGAGCTGGGAGCCACCATAGCCTGTCCCTTTATGATTCCCCCCCCCCGCGGCAGCAGTGGCAGCCGGAGGCAGGCAAGCTCCAGGGATAGGCTGTGGCAGCTGCCTTTCGAGCAGGCAGGGACAGCCTCGGTGGTGACCTGGCCCCTTCTTAGGCGCCATGGAGCTCACCTTTGGGCTCAGCGGGGTGGACCGCTGCACTGCAAATGAGAGGCCAGCGCAAGGAAAGGAGGAGCAGGGGAAAAGGAAAAGCCCCCTTCCCTCATGCCAGCCACTCCGTCGCCCGTTTTGCCATTGCAACCCCACGCCATGGAGCTTTCACCCCCCCCACCCCCCAGATGCCCTCGCTTTCCCTCAATTCTCCAAGCATTTCTTTGCCTACTTTATTTCCAGCTCCATCGCATTTCTC